>JAVIWB010002263.1:0-313308 GCA_031893035.1 Dermolepida albohirtum | reverse complement strand
AAACGATTAGCTTGCGCAGGATAAGACAAGAGTGGAAAAAAGTTAAAGTTCTCTGAACCAAGGAATCCAAATTCGAGATATTCGGTTCCAAAAGAAGAACGTTTGTCCGAAGATCAGTGGTATAATGAGTTCCCGAATCCTGCACTACATCCACCACTAAATATAGAGGGGGATCAGTAGTGGTTTGGGGTTGTTTTGCTGGAGCGTCTGTAGGCGAACTTATTAAAGATAGACGATATTCTAAGAAAAGAACGGTGTAGAGAAATTTTGGAACAAAATTGGAATACGACTGATTGAAAAAAACTTTATGTTCTAGCAAGACAACGATCCCAAACATACCTCCAAATTATATCGGGAGTATTTAGAGGAATTAGAACGGAAAGTAATAATTGTTATTCCGAAATGCTCTCCTCAGAGCCCTAATTTGAATCCTATAGAGCTGTTATGGGATGAACTAGACAAACAAGTGCGAAAATTAGCTTCAACATCCACAAAAACACTATGGACCCAACTACAGGATGCATTATTAAAAATAGAACCGAAAACTGGCGAAACTAGGGAGAATGTCGAGATTGTGCCAGGCAGTAATAAAAACAAAAGGTGGTCACATCGATATTAAAAATTTAAACAAATTTAAAAGAATATTAGTTAAAATTGTTTGAAATATGTAATACTTTTTTAAGATCTGGTACGTAGACTTCCGCGGTCGTGGTCTATGCTATCTGCTTTTGGGCTTCCGGGCTGGAACCTCGTCACTTGCATATCTGCCGACGTTTCGTGCCCATATGTATGGGACATCTTCAGGGCTCAACTACTGCACTGAAAACTGAAACGTCGGCAGATATGCAAGTAACGCGGTTTCAGTCCGGAAGCCCAGAAGCAGATAGCATACTTTTTAAGATTTTAAGGCTTTTTGTATAATTATGTAATAAAGTTTTAATTTTGCAGTAAGTATTACACTTGGTTTTCTATTATTTTCTGGGTGGGCAAACGCTTATGACCGGTATATAAATTTGAATTAATTTTTCCATAACACGCCATAATCAGCGACACATATAAGCAACACCGCTGATAATACCAATAATACTAAGTAAATGTAGATGAACTTTAATAAAAATTTTTCAGGTGTACGAACGATCTTGCCGCTTGTGATCACACTGTATTTTACATCGACATGTGAAATGATTCAATAAACACATGTACATTTTAAATATACAGACAAATTTTGAACTTATGCGCCATCTGGCTGCCATGTTTGTTATCACTAAACGTCAAATATAAAATATAACCTACAAAATATCTTATAATCAGACACTACTACATGAAATATTACACAAGCTTTCAGAATATTGTCAAGACCATTTTAAATTAGAAATAAATTATTAATGATTGTCTTTAACGGGGTAAGTAGTGACATTTGAAGACATGATAATATACTTTTTAATTCGAAATAATGATATATTTGTCGAAATATCATACCGATATTGGTCCACAAATAAAAACTTTCAACACTATTGTAGATTATTCGATTACAAGTTTACGAAAACCTTTTTTATGCGTAACAACTGTGAAAAGTATTAAGAGATTATATGGATTAAGAACAACATTTAAGACCATGCTTATGGCAACGATGGTAACAAAAAAGTGCACACTATATTTACAAAGTGAATAAAATCAGTGAAACTTTATATTTATGTTTAAAGTTGGGAAACTTACATATAATGTACCTAGTTAAAATAGATTTTTTTATTTCAATTTCGCAAAAAATTTTTCCATTAACAAGGTACGTATTATTAATGATTGTTTATAGATTATGTTATGAATGTTGAAAAAACAATTAATAAACTTGCGTATAGTATTTGGTATATAGTTTGTGGAAAAATTTATAACGGAATATTAGACATAATTAAAAGTGTTTCGAAGTATCCCAAATACTGCCTATTGTTCATTCGAAAAATTTTATAAACTTAGATTAGTTCCAACAAGAATATAGTTAATTGTGATTTGAATGGACGGGAATGATTTTTTAATAAACTGTATTCTAATTCCTACATATTTTATGCATACAACTTTTTTTGTCACTTGTTTTACTTACTTAATATCACAGATACTTTATCCTATGTGCCTTCTCCGATTTTGCAGGAACGTTCTAAATTGAATCTGTATAATTTGCCTATTTGAACGGCTCCTGTATTTCATTCGAGAACTGTTTAATTAAATAAAAGCTATAAGATAACCCAACAGCTACCAAAAACCACGCCGTTAACGAACCACAACTATATAGATGACGAGATTTTCAGATACTGAAAATTTTTTCCGTGTGTCTTCTTTAATATGGATTCCGTGAGAGCTTAATTAAATCTTGAAATGTACGGAGAAAATGGTAGAGGGGGCGGAGCGGGAATATTCCTCGCAAAAAGAAAATCTGGTTCGGAGAAAGCATGTAAAATCTCGTTCCTGCTGTTTATTTTCGGTTTTAAACTGATGCATTATTGAAATTAATCTTTCTAGAAAACTACTTAATAGTAATAAATAATAAATGAATTATATTTTAAAAAAACAACTTAATTAAAAGCACGTACTAAGATCGTTTCAGTTGTACATGTTTGTTCTATGTACAATGATCTAACTTCAGTTGTAATGTATTTTATATAGGGCTTCAAAGCTTGGCTGTTCACCATCGGTACCTTAAAAAGAAAATTGGAAAAATTACATAACACCATCCTGAACATGCTAACCTGGCTCATATTCTGAAAAAAATTAGATTAGTTAAAAGAAATTAATTAATTCAAATATTTAAGCTTAGATCATTTTGAACGTAAATTTGATAGAGACTGTTGTCGATTCAATTAATCAAAGAAAGAAAATAAAACGCCTTTCCACATTAATGTTTGTATACTGTAGACGTACTTCGACAACTAAGTTGTCATCATCAGCAGATAATTAATCACAGTGTCGCACCTAGATACAGATAAACAAATACACACTGGGTGTGTATTTAATTATTGCACGGTACGACTCTGATTCATTATCTGCTGATGATGACAACTTAGTTGACGAAATACGTATACAGAATACGAATATCGTTGTGGAAAGGTGTTCTATTTACCTTTTTTGATTCATCCAGTCAGACACAGTCTCCATTAATATTTACTCTGAAGAAATAAAAAGAACAAGAATTGTATTTTCACAAAAATTTCTAGTTGGGATTTTTTCCTGTGGGCAGGATCTAATAAGGCGAGTGCAATCCATGTGTTATTTATATCACTTACGTTTTGTTTTATAAATAACACACTTACATTATCACAGCTGTTGTTGTGTAACGCAAAACGGATAAGACCCACAAAATGTCTGCAGCATGACGTAAGTTTTCACATTTGTCTCGGAGAGCAATGTACGCTGTACTGAAAAGATATTCTTATATTTAGAAAATGACCTCTTGACATCTACGGATGTAATACACGCATAATTAAAATAATCTTTAGAAATAGATGACAGATCTACACACATCATCACAAATTTGTCTTAACTTGGTAAAACAGAAATCCTTGTTTACAATACTCTCGAACCTTTTTATCAGGTTGTTACATATGAAATGTCCGATTTTGTAAGGAATAAAAAAGTCTAAATTTAAAAAAATATAAATATTTATTCTGCAAAATAGTCTCCATTTACATCAATAGTTTGTTGCCAACGGCCTGGAAACTGAAAAATTCCCTTTGAAAAGAAATCTAGGTTTTGACGGCTCAAACATTGCTATTACAGACTCCTGGTCAGGGAAGTCCCTATTTTTTAAATGATTGTCTAAACTTCGGAAAAAATGAAAATCAGTTGGCGAAAGGTCAGGTGGGTGAGGGAGAATTTCGTAAACAAATTCCGAAAGTTTTTGGATTGTCTGTCGTGCAACATGAGGTCTTGCATTATCATGAAGAAGTATGGGCCCATGTCTATTGACTAGTGAGGGCTGCAAGCGGCTCAATTTTCCATGCATAGTTTCCAGTTCGGCACAATACGACGTTGCCGTGATGGTTTCACCAGGTTGCAAAAATGAATAGTGAATAATACCCTTTCTGGTCCACCATACAGTCACCATAATCTTTCGCGGATGAATGATGCTCGTGCATGCTGTCTTGGTGCTTCACCTCGATCTAACCATTGTCCTGACCGTCTCCGATTATCATAAAGTATCCACTTTTCGTCACACGTTACCACTCGATGAAGAAACGGTTCAACTTTCTGTCGATTAACCAAAGAGGTAGTCACCTCTAATCGACGGAGCTTATTGGCTTCCGTTAATTGGTGCGGCACCCATCGATCGAGTTTCTTCACTTTGCCAATCAAAGAAAGGTGACGACTAATGGTGGCAATGGACACTTGAAATGTTTCTGCAAGGCTACGCACTGTTGTCGACGGATTACTTTCAACTTCTACACGCAGCTCGTCGTCATTAACGGTGCTACGCGCATATCCGCGAGGCTCATTTTCCAAATCAAAATTTCCCTCGCTGAATTTTTTAAACCATCGCCGTAATGTGCGTTCATTACACGTGGTTTCACCGAACGTCTGATTAATTTCTCGCGTTACTGCAGCTGCATTTAATCCCTTTTTAAATTGAAAGAGGTAAATCGCCCGAATAACTCTTGCCGACAGCATTTCCATAGGCGAGACAAGGAGAGGTGCATTAATCTTTCCAAGAAATGGAACAGGTACACACTTCAAAATAAATACCCTTTTCTACAAATACAATAATAATTTTCACCAAAAACATACACGTCTTCACACAGGTGCGATTCAGTTCAGACTGAAGGAAAAACGGACATTACATTTGTAACAACCTGATACAACACACATATTTTTTACGTCACTTGTAGCACAGAGTAGCAGTGAGTGTACATCATTCAATTTTACATTGGTTCCACTAAAGACAACCCAGTGCTTTGAAATTTTTCTATTAAGTCAAATAAACCTTTATAATTGTCCAAAATTTGTTTTAAATCGATTTCAACGGAAGTATTTTCAAATCTTTTCTAGCTTTCATTAATTGCAACAGCTTCGTCAGGTTTGAATCGGTAGAACCACAGATTTTATTTGTTTGAAATTCTCAAAATAATAGAAAGCAGCTTTCAATCATGTTTCCAACGTGTGAGAATTGGCTCTGATGGCTCAGGAATATTGGGGCACCGTCTGTGGAATTCTCGAATTCGTTTGGGAGATTTTAAAAACACCTTTTTGGTATTTGAAGTTAATGAATTCACCTCTGGATAACATTGTCGACTGCTATGTATTACAAGGTGTAAAGCATGAACTTACACGTCACGTGTAAAAGTCACTCACACCGATCTCTAAGAGAACTGCATATACTACACATTGTCGCTTATGTGTGAAGAAGTATGTCATTGAATTTCCTGATTTATTAAAAATTTCGAGATCATGCAAATGTATATCATGCATCTTCATAAAAATGTGATGAGTTGACGTATTGCAAACTGTTATTCGTTGCTAAATTAGTGTTATTAAATAGTATTTCTTCTTTCTAGAGTACCTGTTTCATGATTTTTTTTAATGATATGCTTACAATTTATATACATATAGCGTATTCGCGGGACGTCCTGCCTGTGGGCGCAGCCCTTTCACGGGGGCCGGCCCAACTTATTTTGACCAAATTAGAGTACTTAATGCAAGTTAAAACTTCGCCCTAACACCTTTTAACTACCTTTTCAACAAATACTTTAGTTAGCATTTAAAGACATTTATTTAAAGAAGCACAGTTGAAGGTTTTACATAAGTTCAAAACCAAATTATTCTAGTTATATTTGGTATTGTCTTCTTGCATATTCACTATGAAACGAAGCATAAATGGACCCTAATGACAAAAAATTAATTTTCCGAAGAGAACTAGATATAAAATCTCGATACGCGGTTGTAAAATATATTTACTCTTTCCAATCCATTAGAATTGATTATGTGTTACAATTATGAGCTGTCGACGTCTTGCTACTTAGTAGTATTAACTATTGAAAATCAGTTTACACTAGTAATATTCAAAATTCATCAGAATAATCCACATGAAACGCCCTCACGAATACAATGTCCGAGATACAGTAAATAAGTCCTTAATTATTTTTAATTAATGAAACTGCTTCTATATTCTATCTTCCTTGGCGACAGACATTAATTGTTCTTTGTGTATATGTTTGAATATACACAGTCTGTTGCAGGGAAAACCGACGTTTTTAAAATAGTAATTCTTAGTGGCGCCATCTATTAAAAGAATATACGTCGGTAAGATAGATCTGTCACCAATGTTATATCAAAATATCATGACATTTGCATCATTAGAAGTAGATAAATTGCGCGTAAAGCTACAGTATGTATGCGACATTGGTCGAAAAATTAATTTTGAACAAAGAGCAAATATCAAGTTCTGTTTTAAGATCGGTAAATTGTTTCTTAAAACGTTTAATTTGATGAAGCTAGTGTATTGTGATGCGTGTTTATCACGCACGGGTGTGTATGAGTAGTATAAACGATTTCAAGACGGTCGTATGGACATAAATGACGATGAACTGGTGCAGAAAAATCTGAGTTTAACAAAGATTTGTGCAAAGTTTGTAGGATTTAGTTCTACCATAGCACAAATTTGTATTTCTAAATCGTTAACATTTTGATCAGGGAAATTTTTTATTGTTACTATGTACTGAAGTAAATATTGCTTCCAAACGTTGGATCACACTACGAATCATATTTGCCCTAGGAATAGATCTTTCTGAAAAATCTGGGATTAACAAAGATTTGTGCGAGGTTTGCACCACACAAGCTAACTGAATTTAACATTGTACAGACTTGATTAAAGACTCGAAAAAGGACGAAAACTTCACTTATTCTATCGTAACCGGCGATGAGATGTAGTGTTTTCAATGTGATCCAGTATATGAGTGGTATAAATGATTTAAAGACGATCGTACGGATATAAATGACGACGAAAAAAATACAAAAAAATCTGTGGTTACGGAAAGTAACATCGACCTTGTGCGTGAATTTATCAGAAACGAGTTACAATCCTCATTGCGATACGTGGGAAAGCAATTAAATATTGCCAATGATTCAGTTCATCGCATTTTGACATAGCATTTGGGACTGAGAAAGAATTGTGCAAGGTTTATACCACACAAGCTAACGGAATTCAACACGGTACAGACTTAATTAAAGACAAAAAAGGACGAAAACTTCAGGTATTCTATTGTAATTGACGATGAGACGTGGTGTTTTCAATATGATCCGGAGACCAACCGTCAAAGCTCTGAATGGAAACATCTAAGAGAAGAAAGACAGAAAAAAAGCTGTTTGGAGAAGTCAAAAGTGAAGACAATGTTGATTTGTCTATGATTCGAAAGGCATAGTGCACAAAGAGTTTGTACCAACTAGTCAAACAGTCAATGCTATATATTATCTTTGTGTTATGAAGCGTCTTTTGGGAGCTGATCTTTGTTACATGATAACACACCACTGGTGCGTATATGTACCAATACAGTTACAAAAACAATGATTTCAATTTAATTAAAATAAGTAAAAAATTAGTCGCCGTTGATGAATACACTTGTTTACTAAAAGATTGAGCTTTTAGCATAAAAATTCATGCATCCTCAATATAATAGTATTTTGAACTTGTTTTTCACCAGTATTATTAAATACTGCGCGGAACGTGTTTACTATATTTTCCAGATCAAACTAATTATTGTAAATGAAATTGTTCTTGAGATCACGGGTTTCAAGCAGTTTTTGTTTTAATTTATTTTTTACGCAAACTAATGAACAGATGTCTTTAAGTGGTCTTAATTACTTTATAAGTATCTGAATTACTTTATTTGGCAAAATAAGTGTTCGTTCCCATAAAAGTGGTAAAATTGATTTGTAATAAGATCGGTACAGATAAAAAGACATTGAAAATGAAATAAATTAAATTCTGCAATAATCATTCATTAAACTTGTCTTGTTTTAATTGAAGATGAGTGTTGAACACTGCCTGCCGGTCAAGTCTAATTTAACAAAATGACATAAGTCTTAAAAGGATAACGTAATTATACAGAATTATTGAAGAATGCATTAAGAAATATTAAAAATAGAGCGGCAGGTCTATTTTCTTGTTTAAATTAAAAAACACCTTCTGAAAAGTTTTTTGTATAATAACGTTTCTGAAACCTTTCTATTAACAGCTTTATCTGATACACAGAATACCAAAAAATGAAAAAACAGTGCCTCCCTCTATCGTACAACACACGTATATACTGAACGACAAAACAATGGCGCGTATATCTCGCTAAGTTGGCAACAAGGTTGCCACAGCGTACATATATATGTTGTTCGATAGAGGGAGACAATGTTTTTCCTTTATTCTTCTGTATCGAAAAGGTATGATAAACTCTATAAAGGAATTGTTCGATTAACCACAAGTTTACCTGTCCGATATTAGGTGCTATTCCTTGAAACGTAAAAAGTAAACAGAGTATTAATTTAATCACTGAAGGTAGATATGTATATAACTTCTTGAAAGTCAAAACGCACACCGTATGCATATAATGTGCGTTTTGGATTTCAACTGTACAGATCGTGTGCGGAATTTGTTTCGTATTATACAAAGGGTACTAGGAAAGTTTTTCAATGTGACGCAATAATGAATCGTAGGAAGCTGCTTGTTGCTGCATGTTGAGACATGTTCAAACGTGCATAGTAGCCGCCGCGCCATTAGCAGTGAGAGTGTAAAATGCTTGCGATGGCATCGTGGTCACGAAATGAGATAAGGGCAGTTTTGCATCAAAATTTCGTGCGTGGTTTAAACATAGACTAGTGCTTCGAAGAAATGACTCTTGCACTAGGTGGTGTTTGTCCACATCGCACAACGATATTCAGTTGGTATAGAGAATTCCAAAAGGGAAATTTAACTGTGGAGGATGCTGAGAGGCCGGGAAGACCACGAACGTTACTGCTGTGAAGAATATGCTTGGCGAGGACAGGCGAGTGACCTACCAACAGATAGAGGGTACTTCAGGCCTAAATACACCAGCAATTCGTTCGATTGTGCATGATCATTTGCACGTGAAGAACCTTTGTTCTCTCTGGGTGCCACATCGACTAACTGAAGAGCAGATGCCGGGAGATGCTAAAAAAGTTTAATAAGGGACAATCTCGGTATGTGAACAACAGCTAAAAGGAAGGCGGCTTTCCAGTGATGAGGACCTTCTACGTGCTTAGGACAACGAGTGTGCTTTACTCCCTAGTGAAACTTGGCAGAACTGGTTTAAAAATTGGTTTTGGAAGATGGGGAGGTGTATTGAGTGTAGAGGAAATTATCTTGAAAAAATTAAATAAACAAAGCTGTATTGCAAAATGTTCGTAGTACCCTTTGTATATAACTACTTCACGATCGTGAACTAAATACGTGGATCGCCACATGTACGGTAACAACAGCACTCACGCGCATGGTTTGCTGTTGAAAGACATACTAGTAGCGACATTGCTATAAGAAGAAGAGAATTAATTTCTTATAGGTTGGGCCTCTTGAGAAAGTCGGTGGGACGAAGGGCAATTGCACTGGTTATATTGAAATAAAAAAATTAGAATAAATTAAAAGGCGTGATACACTGAATATAATGACAGGTACAGGTAATTACAAGTACAGGTAATTGCAGGTACATATTTATGCAGAATAACAAACGTGTATTCTATGTGAAACAAGATCAAAATTTGAACTTTTAATTGTGCTTGGAAATTAGATAAAGTGAAGTTGATATTTAATGTTAGTGAGTGGAATATTACCGAGAATATTCCAAGAACTGTCGTAGACGTGCAAGCACATGCGTTCTAGGAAAATAACGACCGTTGGTTTATTATAGTCTGACCGTAATACGTGACTCAACAAAAAGAATTACGAAAATTATATATGTAACATTCTGAAGCAATTAATGTATTGATATTGTACATCTATAAGCTGGTATTTATAAGATATATAATGTATATATATATATATATATATATATATATATATATTGTATATAAATATTAGTGCGCAACTAAGTTCTCGCTGTTTTTCAAGAGATGGCTCCAGTAGTAAGTGCTCGTCGATTATGACATAACCAAAACGTCATGAACCAAACTTGGACAAATGGTAAACAAACCGCTTTGACACATTAGTGATTTTGTTTTTGCGTCATATACTTTTGGTTGTGTGAAAATGTCTGATTTTGTGCCAAATAATCGTCATTTGCGGGAAGCGTTGCTTTTCTTCTTTCATTCGAAGAAAACGAAGAAAACTTCAAAAAGTTTACGGAGATGCTGCTCTAAGTGAAACAACTTGCCGTGATTGGTTCCGTCGCTTCAAGGACGGTGATTTCTATGTTGACGACCGATCGCGTGAAGGAAGACCAAAAACCTTCAAAGACGTTGAATTGGAGGCATTGCTCGATGAGGATCCGTGCCAAAGGCAAAAAGAGCTTGCTTCGGCATTAGGAGTTACCCGCCAAGCCATTTCCCAGGGATTGCATGCGTTGGGAATGATTCAAAAACAAGGAACTTGGGTTCCTTATGATTTGGTATTGACGGTATTCGAGCTCTGCCAGAAAGATGGGAAAAGGTTGTCGCTGGCGATGGGCAATATTTTGAATGATTCATTTGTAAACATTTTTTCACAATAAAGTTGCATTTTCATCAAAAAAACAGCGAGAACTTAGTTGCGCACCTAATATATATATATATGTATATATAAGATCTACCGGAAAGTTCTGTCTGTTTTTAGAATAAAACGAAATAATAAATTTTTAATATCTTGAATAGACTTTATTGAATAATATAATTTCTATCATTATTTATGACTTCTTGAGTGTGATGGAAATATTCCATTTTTAAAAAAATGCTTTGTCTCTAGAGGCGAAAAATCAAACCAGTGTTAATCTAAATTAAACTGATCAAAAGTAAAGAAATGAAGAACGAATTTTTTCGTTAGAGTTTTAGTGCTTTCTTGCTACTTCTTTCATCATTTATTATTCTCAACATAGTAAACACATGTACAAAATTTAGTCTATAAATACAATATATACCTTTACTGGATGATTCGTTTTTTTTGTCACAGAGTATATTTAGGAATTAAAACGCCAAGATGATTCATTAATATTTTGTGTCTTAAAATGTTTCATTGTTATATTCAATTTGAAAAAGTATTCGATATTCAATCAGATTTAAATTAAGCACTTTGTATATGTGTTTGTAGAACGTGCCATTGCTAAGTATAAATAAATTTATATTAATGGTTCCTTCGTCAATTCTTACGTAGGCAATATGATTTTAAATACCTACATATAAATGCATTTATTTATGATTTACGTCAGCTAGTGTCTGTCAAGTAAATAAAAAAGGCAGTCACTTAAGACTTAAGGAACTGGATGAATCTAAAATTGTCGGTAAAATCCGGATATAATTGACCGATTGTTAGTATGTAGCGTATAACATTCCATGAAGCCAAAGACATTGAATGACTTGTCTAGAAGTCGCGTTTCATTGTCATTAATTGGGATCAACTGGTTATGTCAACACACATTTCTATATATGCACGTTCGCGTTTAAATAATATATAAATTATTAAAAAATATGTTTTTGATTAGTGATGAACGTATGTGAAGATAGTTTTAAGTGTCACCTGATCATAATGACTACAGCAACATTTCTTGCACATATATTAACGTATAAACTTGTAAGTTGGTAACGATTGATTAATAGCAGTTTCCAGTGCCGGTATTATTAAACCTTGTACCTTAAATTTAAATCCGCAAGATGCTCTAGCAATTTCAGTAAGTCAGAGGCTGCTTTCAAATACCGAAAATACTGCAATAAAAATCTCAATGAAAATCATTTAAAAAGAAGTCGCTTTAATGAATGAATTGTTCAAAGTATCCACCCAGTTGCTGTGTATATAGACTACTTCTTAGAATTGAAGAGGTAGCAGGGCTACCTCTTCAATTCTGCTATCCATAACTCTAGCGACAAGTTGTTCTCTGTTTTCAAGTTGTTCTGCATAAGACACGTTTTTCGGCATTCCCCATAAAAAATAATCTACATGATTTAAAGTCTGGCGACTTTGGGAGCCAAGCAACCGGTCGGTGAAACTCTTCCAATCCACCAATTCGTATAATTTTGATTAAGAAAATCTGTTACTTATGTATCGAAATGCGGAGGTGTGCCATCGTGTTATATCCACGTTCGTTGTTTTACATTAAGAAGTACGTCATGTACTGCCCTGAGACGTTCTTCGATTATGAACAGACCCAGTAGAACAAACATTCACCGAAAACCTATCTTAAAAATTGAATTTCCTAATTTGCCGTGGATTTTCAAGTGCCCAACAATGTGAATTCCTGAGAATATTAATACCGTTTCTTCATTCGAAAAAATTAACATATTTTTAAGAGTATTCTAATGTAAAACGAATAAACAAACACTCTCAATTAATTTAATTGACATTTAGTGACCAGGCTTCTGCGCGCAGCTCGTTCTGCACTTGCTGAGCATAGGCTTGAAACCGAACACCATATCCAGTTCGATGCTACTAAAATTTTGAACCGCATAAGTCATTACTAGACTGAAAAATCCGTGAATCTATAGAAATCTCTAAACACCCTAGTAACCTAAACCATGATGATGGTTATCTCCTACACAAAACCTTGGCGATCTTATATCTCCAAACCACTCAACTGTAACCGTAACGCTCCATTAACCCGTGACCAATATCCCTATATAAATCCTTTCACCACAGATTTACACCAGTCTCAGTGCAGCAACGAAAGTAGTAGCAGCAGTTAAGCCCTGAAGTCGTACAAGTAGTGAAGAAACGTCTGTACCAGAAATATCGAAGACACGGTTCCAGCCCGAATGTCAAGATGAAGGAAAGACATTGTTTTTTACACAAACTGTTCATAACTGCAATAGGCAGTGTCAGTAAATTGCTTTGAAATTGCGAGTTTGTAGTATCACTTTTACGTAATTATTAACATTTATAATAGCGGGAAAAAAATCTTTTTATGCCACAGGTTATACAAGGAAATATTGTATAAAGTATGTTTATTATTATTCGAAATATTTGTATTTGAAATCGAACGACCTAAAATATAAATTTAAATCAATACGAACGTTTTGTCTTGAATCTGAATTTTATTAATAGTTTTAATCATTATTAATATCTAGTCTTAATTTCTTATACGTCTGTCTTAATTAATAATATTTTTCTGTATATTTAATATATCTTAAAGTGAAATTTTGTTAATAGTCTAGGAAATCGTTTGCAAAGTACTTTCACTATAACTTCCTCATCTTCACTACAAAACTTTTGCAGTACATTCAGGGTCGGTCAAGACTTACTCAACCCTACACTGTTATCGGTGGTTCCGTTTCTCGGTGTTATTCTTGAATTGTCTTAGTCAAGAACGAAGTACCTGGCAATTTTACGTTACAAGGTTACGAATGTCTCCGGCTAGTCAAGGCCGTCATAGATGTATATCTGGCGTGTAGTACTTTTAGCTATGCACGGGTTTTTATTGCGTTGATAAACAATAAATGTTGATCGTTATCAACGCATAAAAACCGTACGTAATTAAACGTACTGTACTCTACAACACTCCGTTGCATTGTAGCGTAATTATGAGTGCAAAACGGAATAATAACAGGCTGCCATGGGTGGACAGTGTAAATAAATTTATCGGACAATTCTCAGACCTAAAATACGATGGTACTAAAGTAATTTGTTTAGCGTGTCATATATTGTTCTTTGAAGATGGAGACATGCCATTGTCAGAAGAAAAAATACTGCTTTAAACACGTAAACACATAGAAACAGAAACACATAACATGTCATCCGACATCTCAAGAGTTTGCGTTGCATGTAATTAATATTTTGACAACTTGTAATCTTCCATTTAAGTTAGAGGAGAAGGAATCATTTCGTCAGTTTTGGAATACAAACAATTCAGACTACGTATTACCAAGCGCTCGAACGTTAAGAAACTATTTACGAAGAAATTGGGATAAGTCTTAAATCTACTCTAAAAAACTGTGGTTAGGCTGTGATGAGACTACAGATTATAAAAAAAAATTGCTCTGAATATTATCACGCGTATACTGTAACCTCTTCAACAATCTCTTAGGCTTTTATTAGGTAGTAAAAGATTGTCAAAGTGTATGGGTGAAGATATTCACAGTGTGATACTAAATATACTACTACATATTGAATTGACAACAAACTAAGTAGTGATGCTTGGTCCGACGCCGACTCGTCAATGCTTTCTGCGCAACTCTTCCTTAAACATGAGTGTCCCACTTCAGCACAAACAACGTGCCTGTTACCTTCATTACATCTGATCGCAGAAACTATTCAAAAGAATTATCTTGTTGTAGATGGTTTAATAAGCCGCACCAGAACGGTTTTCCTGAAATCTTCGAAACGGGATCGAAATTTTACAAACACTATTAATATAGAAACACTCTAATCAATTCTTACACGCTGAGCCACGTGGCTAGAAGCAATTTCGTATTATTCGAAAAAAGTTTACACAATAAAAATTAGTATTATAGTTCAATCCCAAATAATCAATATCAAAGAAAGACTAATAATATTTAATAGTTCTGGTGTTCAGACGGTTTTACCAACCATTCGTACGAATTTCATTGTACTAGCAAATACCATAAAAACCTTGCAAAATGCTTCATTAGTATAAATGAATCAAATGAAAGTAGATGAAATGCAAACACTGCTATGTACTTTAAATAACGAGATAAGTGTTTTTCTAAAAGTATCGTAGTGTACTACAATAGATTTCTGATTTTACCAGATTAAGAGACACCAAGCGATCATTCTCTCTATACAAGAATATTTTTACAACACCACGAACATTGTTTAACGAGAAGACTCTGGAGGCTTACGCTCTGTTGTAGATGTTTTGATGATCAAATTAAGAATGTTAATACTTCTCTCGTACGTAAGTGTTTAGCAACAACAATAACATAAAATATATTGTGTCTTACAATGTATGTGATATACGCCGGTGATGGTCTAGACTGTCTGAGACATCTTTACCAGCTCCGCTTGCGACCCATGCATGGTGTCTAAATATTCCCGCTTTATTGATTAGTTTCTGGAGGAAATGGCTCTTGTGATAGAAGACAACTGTCTACATCCTACGACCATATTCAAATATTATATGAAGTTTCAGAGAGAAAATTTCAGCTTGGAAATCGTTTCGAGGTTAAAACATCTTAATTCGTTCATTAGGGAAGAGGAGAACACTCAAGTTCGATAGGCGCGCAAGTTATTCTGAGATATAAGAATGTGTGGATATTCATGCCGGCAATTCGTACTATTTTGCACAAATATCTTCTTGTTTCTTTTGAATATCCCTGTATCTGATGAGCAGCTAGCACCGCACATTTCATGGTGGCGCGAGAGACACTCTAAAAGATTAAATATCTTATCTTAATAACATATTAACAGGTGACGAAATCTAGCTAAACTACTCCGACGACCACTAAAGCACAGCAAAGGTCGGACTCTTGAAGATGAGAACATGCCAGTATCTGTACGGATATTTTTACTGTGAGAGAAGGGTTGTGGAGTACGTAGTGGTAAAAACACTAAAGACTGTAGCCGCAAAATGGTATACACAGGAGCCGAGACTCTTTCGAGCACTCAAAAACATTCATCCTCATTGGAGATCGTCACAACGATGCTTCAGTTCAACGCTGTCTGAGTACTTA
The DNA here is from genome assembly GCA_031893035.1 of Dermolepida albohirtum. Taxonomy (NCBI): domain Eukaryota; kingdom Metazoa; phylum Arthropoda; class Insecta; order Coleoptera; family Scarabaeidae; genus Dermolepida; species Dermolepida albohirtum. The sequence goes on along the minus strand of JAVIWB010002263.1, from coordinate 297,519 downwards.
AAACGGACCGAGCTAGAGGAACATTCAACCTATGGAACAGATCTCGCTCTTTGTGACTTTTCCCATGCAAAGAACAGGCTGAAAAGGGATAAATTTTTGATCTTTTGTGGAATGGCGAGTATGCTCAATTCCCAGAGGAAAACGTGGAAGAGTAGCGTTAATGACTGGTGCAAATTATTTTACATTGCGAAAATTAAAACCGTATTGCAAAAATTTCGCAGCTGTCTTTATACTATGCAAATGACTCATCGACTAAATAACCCCTGAAATATACAGACAGCAGTGTACTAATAGGAAAATTATTTGCTTAAATTTAATTCTTTTTTTCTTTTCAAACGATTTGCCGTAGGAGTGATAAACAAATCTGGATCCAATTCTTTTGGTTGTTCCATACCAAGTAATTTCACTATCCAACTTAAGACGTATCCACCAATAAACATGTATAGAAATGCGAATACTCCATTGTATAAGTACGAAACTTTGTATAACCACAAATAGTCACTAAAAAGAAAAGGACATATTTAGCGTTTTTCTTTAAACATTTACAAATACATTAAAAGTAATTATAGATGCAGAAAATAGTACCTTTGTGAAATTTTCTATTCACTTTGTATTTTTAAAAGTTCTTAACGTATTATTTTCTTTTTGATATGTTGGTCGTTTCCTTCTTTATATTTTTTTTATGGTGGCACTTTATTTTATATATACTATGTGTTTATTTTTTATTAGGCGTTTGATTTTTAATTTTGGTAAAAAGGATTTGTTTATATTTTTCGGTTTGTTTAAATTTTCTGATAGGCATGGTATGTAAAGTAAGGTCATGAATTTTAGATTGTTATTGATGTTGATGGCATCATTTGTGCTTTTGAGAATAACTTCCAAAGAAGATTCAGTGTCAGTATTGTGCGGTGTCTTTGGTGAGCAGTAAGTTTGAACAATCCTCCAGTAAAAAGCGACAGGAACCGAGAGAGCCGAACGCATGTCGGCATCATGTTAATGACGCGAGGACGCGAAATTACGGTTTATCGCAAACTTTACACATAATTTTAACACCATTATTACATAAATCGGGAAATTCAGCGATATAATCTTTCGCAGTGTCAACCAATTGTCGCTTTTTACTCTTCCATACGTTCGACTTAATTATATATTTACAAAGCGCAAAGGAAAACAACGGTAAGAACATCAACTGTGTGCCAGACTGCGCATATGATTTTCCCGAATATCTCGAAAACTGAAAGAGATACGCGCTCGTTTTCTTAATTAATGAGTCAAAATATATTACAAAGAATCACTGAATCGTCGAAAACTGACATTTTGTATTTTATGTTTTCATCGATTAGCAGTTTTTCGCGATATCTCTAGAATCGGAGAAGCTATCGTGTTTCAGTTTTTCTTAATAAGCGGGTCCGAATACATAAAGTGAATACATCAAAACATTGAAAATCGAAACTCCATATTTTTCTTTATCAGGGGCCATAGGGCCATCAAATTGTCGAAAATTAACATTTTGTGTTTTGCGTTTTCACCAATTCGCAGTTTTTTGCGAATATCTCGAGAACCGAAAGGGCGATTGCATTTGATTTTGTGTTTCGTAATCAGCGGGTCCGAATACATGAAGCAATTTTTTCAAAAAAAAATTCTGCGTTATTTAAACGATATAAAAAGCAGTTAAAATTAAAATTTTTCAGTTTCGCATTGTAAAAGCGCATTATTATAATTAAAAACCTACCATCGATTTTATTTAATAAATGTTTCCATAATGCAGTTCATGGCACATTCAAAATAGGACTTTTTTCGAGTAAAGTTCTGAATTATACACGTGATATAAAAAGCAGTTAAAATTGGAATGTTTCGTCGACATATTGTGTCTTGCGTTTTCACCAATTCGCAATGTTTCGCGAATATATCAAGAACCAAGAGCTATCGTGTTGCGGTTTCGAAATTCGAACTTATCGGATCCGAATGCATAATGTAAACACATCAAAACGCTTTGCATTTTCCAGATTTTTAAATTCCATCGCTTAAGGTTTAAAAGAAATCGCAAAATATTCAAACCTCCATAACTTTCGCATTTTTCGTCTGATCGCCCCGAATTAAAGAGCTCATGCAAAGAAACAAAAGGATCCCCAGAATGCCTTAATTTTCTTTCTTTGCTTTCAGTTTTCCGGAATTGTTCATTTTTATGATACATTCATCAAATATAATCGGTTTTTCTCTAATTTGTGTTAATTTTTTGTATTTTCCAAATTTATAATTGGTACATCAACATACTGTTTTAAAAGCTTTTCTTTTTGATGTCCTTTTACTTAAACTATATAGATTTTTTCAGTAAATTTTTTTAAAATATCTGTCTATTCTCTTAACTCAATATTTCTCACATTGTACATCAGTCAATGACAATTATATTCTAGCCAACTTCTTTGATGTCTATCATCGCTATCTAATTAAGTATAAACTACCGTAATTATATATAAATATATAAATTAGTTTCACGATGGGAAATTAATTCTCCAGCGCAGAAATTTTTAATTAATTTCTGTGTATTTAATTAACGATGGAGTAGCAGAAAATAATATAATTTTCATTAAATTTCCCATCGTGAAACTTTTATATATTTATATATAATTACGATATCATAACCGAACTGCGGGTTTTCAAATAAATATTAGATCTGTTCCATAATACGATTTATGGCGTGTTAAAGGACAATAACTGCCTGGTGCCTTAATTGGTAAAGCAGTTTAAAAGGCAGATAGAGGTTCGAAGCGCAGAAATTTTTAATTAATTTTTGTGTATTTAATTAACGATGGAGTAGCAGAAAATAATATAATTTTCAAGTATAAACTATATTTGGTTTAAATACGTAATGAATAGTTTTTTCCATCACTTATAGCTCTTATAGTTCTTTAACAATAAATTTATTTAAAAGCCGAAAAGAATTAATGTAAATAGTCATCTGTCAGCGGTCATCATAAATATTCGGAGCGTATGTTCGTTACGAACCTGATGTGCTGATAAGAATGACCGCTTTAAAAATAATAGATGTAAAACTTCTCAGCTGACGCTTCAATGACATTTGTTGCTGCGTTGTGTTCTCGTTTTCTTTAACAACACACATAAAGATATTATGACAAGTAAGTACACTGTGCAATTCTTTTCAAATTAATTATCCACCATATGATAACTAAATGAACATGACTAGATAAAAAAATATCTAAATATGTTTTATACTAAAGGAAAAAAAACTACAGTAACCATTAAAAAAAAGCTGACTACTGTTACGTATTCAAGATGGAATTGAAAAAAATAAGATTACTGCCATTTAGCAAGTTTGGAAAACCATCATCCTTTTTTTAATTTTTTAAAATCCGATAATAAATAACCCAATTGCAGATTGAGACGTTTTTTGTCAAACAGTCTGCATATATTATTACAAAATTTTCCCAAGAAAATTATTTTATGGGAAACTTTCAGAAACGACCACAAAATTTTTTTACATATTTACTTCAACGTACCTGTCATTATTATTTTCCTTTAAAAGCATACTTGTTGGAATGGTAACATTAAACGCACATCCTTCTGTAGACACAGGCAGTACTGGACTTGGAGGACGAGGCTGACCAAACGCCATCCAAAGAGAGAGAGACGACGCAATAACTAATGCTACTATACAACCCTATAATATTTAGGTATCATCTAAATATATTTCGCTTAAAGGTACAACTTACTCTTTGATTAGCTCGTGTTGTAAACATACCAACAGAAAATAATCCTAGAAGTGGTCCCCCAATTACACCAAAGATAGTAAGGGCTGCTTGCAAAACACCGCCTAAATTTTCGGCTATAAAAGCCGTAGCTACACACACAAATCCATAAGAAAGGGCTACTATTTTTGAATACACTGCTATTTTAGTATCTGATATATCTTGCTTGTACAACTTCTTGTATATCGGCTAAAATTAATCCATTTTCATTTTTTGTTGAACTACTCCCTTGATGAAATTTAATAAAAATATTTCTCGCAAAATTCACCTTAAAATAATCTTCCATAGTTACAGCTGATAAACTGTTAATTGTAGCTGATACAGTAGATAGTGCTGCGCTAAACAAGCCAGCGATGAAAAGACCAGTAAGTCCTGGTAAATGTCCCATTGTATCCACGACAAAGTACGGCATAAGCTGGAAGTGTATAGGGTAAGATCGTTGTTAGCATCTGGATTTTTGGAACTTTAATTTTAAATAATTACTATGATACTTTAAGTAATATTAATTAAATAGTCATAAAACTGACATACAAAGTGTACTAGGAATGAATCGTAGGAAGCTGCTTGTTGCTGCATGTTGAGACATGTTCATACGTGCATAGTAGCCGCCGCGCCATGTCGATGAGCTCAATTATTCATTAGCAGTGAGAGTGTAAAGTGCTCGCGATGGCGTCGTGGTCACAAAATGAGATAAGGGCAGTTTTGCGTTATAATAGAGAATTCCAAAGGGGAAATTTAACTGTGGAGGATGCTGAGAGGCCGGGAAGGCCACGAACGTCAGTTACGGAGGAAAATGTTACTACTGTGAGGAAAATGCTTGGCGAGTGACCTACCAACAGATAAAGGGTACTTCAGGCCTAAATGCACCAGCATTTCGTTCGATTCCGCATGATCATTTGCACGTGAAAAAACTTTGTTCTCTCTGGATGCTGCATCGACTGACTGAAGAGCAAATGACACGACGTGTGACTTGGTGCCGGGAGATGCTAAGGGACAACCTTGGTATGTGAACAACATCGTGACAGGTGACGAGACTTGGTTGTACTATTACGATGTGCCAACCAAAGCTCAAAGCACGGTTAGCATAACTACAACCATACGCCGTTTAGCTGAAGCTGGACTTAGAGGTCAAGTACCAGTAAAAAAAACCACGTCTGTCTGCACAACATAAACAAAAAGGATTGACCTGGACGAGAACACACAGGTACTGGACTGTCGAAGAATGGAAACAAGTCTTATGGACAGATGAATCCAAATTTGAAATTTTTGGAAATAAACGCCTTACTTTTGTTCGTCGTCGTGTCGGGGAAAGAATGTTAGATGAATGTGTGGTTAAGACGGTGAAACATGATGGTGCAAATGTGATGGTTTGGGGTTGCTTTAGAGTGGGCACATCGGAAAATTGGTGCAATTCACAGAAAGAATGACAAAAGAAGTCTATTTGGATATATTGCAAGAGCATGCTCTTCCGTCAGCGATGGAACTAATGGGTCCGGAGTTTGTTTATCAGCAAGATAACGACCCCAAACACGCAGCAAAGATGGTAAAGATGGTAAAAAGGCTTTTCACCGACCAAATTGAAAGAAGAATCCTTACATTAATAACATGGCCACCCCAAAGTCCGGACTGCAATCCGATAGAACTGTCTGTTATGGGACTGTTTGGATCGTGAAATACGTAAAATACCTCCTACTAGCAAGACATCGATGAGGAATATCTACACCGACTGATTGAACGAATGCCACGCGTTTGTGAAGCCGTGATAGCAGCTAGGGGTGGTTACTTTGACGAAAGTAAAATTTAAGCTAATTTATTATAATATTACTTAGATTAATAATGTCAATTACTTGAATTGTATATTAATTTAGTATTGTATAAATAAATTTGCCATGAAAATAAACAGTCTTTTTAATATCATTGCGCAATTAATATTATCTGTAGTGCGATTAAACTTATGGACGGTAGTGTATATATATAAATTTGTTTTAATTTCGAAAAATCAAAATTTTTGTTTATAACACTCTCGAAGTTTTTTAAAACAATCATATTTTGTATGTACTAATAGTACATAGCGGTGAATGTACATCGTTCACTATTTGCGCTGACCCCCATGTCGACAACACATTACTTGCAATGTTTCTATTGAGACACATAATTATAATTGTTTCTAATCTTTTAATAGCTATTAAAATTAGAAATGTCGGTCTATGGGATTCCAGTGCACGTGCTATTATATTTTCATCATGATATGTAGTTTACAGATGTCGTGATCACGTGATGATCACTGTTGATGGCACGCTATTTTTTTTATTTGTCACAGCTCAACGGTATATCACAAACTTTACATATTATCGTAGAACCATTATAAAGTAAATCAGGAATTTCACTGCATATACTTTTTAACCATATCAACTTCCATGTCGCTTTTTCCCTTCCGCATGTTCGGCGTACTCAATTATATATATATATATATATATATATATATATATATATATTGTATATATATAATTGTATTATAATGTACATATATATGTTCGAACGAAGGTTTTTCGGGCTTTCCGCGATGTTGTACAGAAATTCTCGAAAGAATCGGCGTTTCTCCGTCAACTTAAAACTGAACCGCTTCACTGCGTAACAACTTCTGAAGAAGATGATTGAGATGTCATCGACACGCCGATTCTTTCGAGTATTTCTGTCCAACATCGCGGAGAGCTCGAGAATCTAATATTACCCATATATATATATATACGTATAATAACATCGTCAAACCAAGTACCGATGCTAACTAACAGCACAATGACATGCATACGCATTGCTCGGGACGACTGATAATTGACGGAAATATTCGCTACACTGATTCGGATTTGGCTGTGTGTGGACACACATGAGCACATACGTATTTCATATAAATTAAGTTTTCTATATGGGAAACCGATAAATAGAATTTAAACCTTAGACCTCGATTATATAGTTGAAATTTGATGGAGCCTGTGGTTGATTGACTTGATCAATAAGGTTGATATATAACCCCTTTTCCACAATTAACTATTTGTAAAATTCTGTATACGCATTTCGACAACTAAGTTGTCATCATCAGCAGATAATTTCAAAGTGTCGCACCTGGTAAAACACGGCGAAAAAATTGTACGAAAAATAAACTCCGTACGCGATCCGCACCGATGAAAAGTGCACATCTATATATATATATATATATATATATATATATATAAATGCGTATACAGAATTTTACAAATAGTTAATTGTGGAAAAGGGGTTATATATCAACCTTATTGATCAACTCGATTATATATACAACTCGAATAATATACAAAAAAGTCTATGGAATGTAATCAAAAAAGAAACACGTACGACCAGGAGCCCTGAGCAGGTACCGAGCTCGAATGACTTAAGTAATTTTTTTGGTACTATAGCGGAAGAATCTCTAAAAACCTCCTACAACTTGGGCATCCAATCTACGATTCCGGATAGAATCCGTAGGGTTAATAAATCGTGTTTCTTAGCACCAGTAACACCTAATGAGATAAAAAATATAATTCAAAGAATTAAATCAAAGGACGCCTTGGATATATACGGGATGAATACTAAAATGCTGAAACGATGTGCTGATTGCTTATCTTACTCTCTTTCGGATCTGGTGAACACATGCTTTCAACAAGCTTCTGTACCCAAAAATATGAAGACAGCAAAAATAATACCTATATATAAGGCCGGAGACCCTACGGATCCTCGAAATTACAGACCCATTTCAGTTTTGCCTGTCCTATCGAAGCTTTTGGAGGCGGCACTTCTGTCGCGACTGGTGGCATTTCTGGAAAAAAATGGTGTCCTGGCCGAGAATCAATTTGGTTTTCGTGCTGGTAGATCGACGATAGATGCCATGCTGGCCATATTAAATTTTATTTGGGATACTTTTGAAGATGAAGAGGTTGCCATGGTGTTGGCGTGTGACTTGTCTAGGGCCTTCGACTGTGTGCAGAGTGACATGCTTTTGCGGAAGTTGGAATGTTATGGCATTCGTGGTCAGGTATATATATATATATATATGGATATCTCTTTTGGGTCCTCTTCTGTTTTGCCTGTATATATATATATACGCTGATGACACAACGTTTCTTTGTAGAGGGAAGAGCGATCAGCAACTTGGAGAAGAGGCTCACGAAACGCTGTCGGAGGCCATGGCATGGTTTTCGGCAAACAAGCTGGTCCTGAATGAGGCCAAAACTGTCAAACTGGCATTCACTGCCAAAAGGCAAGAAACTCCCGCGAATGCAGGGTCAATCAAAATATTGGGAATACATTTAGACACCAGACTAACCTGGAAAGATGAAGTGGACGCCCTCTCGAAAAAACTCTCTTGTGCACTGTATGCTGTGCGGAGAATCAGAGCTATCACAAACAAGGAAACTGCAATAACAGCTTATCACGCACTCTTTCACTCGCGGATGGCATACAGTGTCCAACTATGGGGCGATTCAGTGCATGCCAATGACATTTTCATTTTACAAAATAAGGCATTACGAATAATCGAACAAGTTAATTTAACGGCACATTGTAAACCTATATTTATAAAAAATAAAATAATGACGTGGCCTCCACCTACATATATAAGCAATTGCTGCTCGCTAAACGACAACCCAGAAAAGGAAAGGAGAGGGAAGAGCAATACAACTGAGATCCAGACAACAAGTACTTCTTCCCAACCATAGGCTACGCACTACTGCTGCCCAACACAAGCATTTGGATATGTTTAACAAGTTGCCAATATCGTGGACTGAAAAACCCATTTCGAAATTTAGAAATGATATAAAAACATTTCTTTTAGAAAGCGGATTCTACACATTAACGGAGTTCCAAGAGCAGATGAAATCAATCAAATACTAAACTGTATGTTCTGCTTTGTGCGCACATATGTATGTTTATATCACTTACACACAATGACGTTACCTCTTTATATGTATTTAATAGATGGTAAAATAAAGCATATTATTATTATTATTATTAAACATAAGGACTGTTTAAATAACCCGCTACAGCAATTATGTAAACCTTGCATGTAGAATTTACAAAGTTATTATTGTGCAATAAATGGCGCACAAAATCGTTTCATTTTCATTTGAAAGAGTGAGCAGTCTATACCTACTTTATTTCTGCTTAGTACCGCGCCAAATTTCCTTATGAGAAGACTGTGTGTCCTTCGTTCACATGTTAAAGTATTTCGAAATAGATACGTTTTACGTCTTTTTTTAGTGGTAGAACTACGATTTATGATAAGGAAAGGAGAAACATTTCTGAGTAGCATTTTCAATGCCTTTTTTATAATCTTTAAAATCTCGGAGATTTTTAACTGCACCTTATATAATTACAATTAAATTTTGCGATTTTGAACACGAAGCCGCCTCCAAATTTAAATTTCTTAGTATAATAATCGCGAATAACGATTTACATCTTATAACAATGCTTACCTGATCACTAATATCTATAGCTCCAGCAGAAACAGGATCACAATTATAATATTTAGCATATATTGCCAAACCAGATAGAGAAGTACTCAAACTCATTATGGATAATATCGGAAGTTGTATCCACAAAGCTTTCTGAGCAGATTTTAAATCCTTCATTGTCATATATCTCTGTACTTGAGTTTGGTTTACCCCATATAACGAAAGGAATGTAACGGCCCCGCCAATTATTAAAGTAAACCATGTATGTCGTACAGTTGGATCTGGATCAAAACTTAAAATAGAAATTATAAATTGCTACCCTTACGTATTTTATTCTATGCTTCTATACCAACTTGAGAAAATTAATTCTGCCACCTTCTTCGGCAATCTTCCAAACCCTATCTAAACCACCCGCTTCGATTGAACCATATATTATAATACTAAATACAGCAGCATACATTAGAAGAGATTGGAAAACATCAGTTATGAGTACTGCCTTTATTCCTCCTATTGTCGAATAAAAAGTGCATACTAATCCTATAACAAAAATATTGTACATACGAATTTATTTTAACTGCACAAAACAAGGAGTGCGTTCGAAAGCAACAACACTGTATGTCAGCTTGGTGATTTCTTTTAAAATGTAGAGGAAATGTGTTATTATTTATCTAATGACTAACAGTAATTACGCAAATACATAAAAACAAAAAAAAATTCGAATAATGTACAAAGCAGTTGTCATTACGTTTATTACAGTAGATCTGAAAAAAAGGAGGAAAAACAAAAGCTTTCAATTGAAATAGGTGTAATCAAATAAAAAAAAACAATCAGTACATTTATTGTTTTGATTTGATGAGATTTCGTCTTCAATTTTGAATAAATACGATTATTACGAGGGTGGTCCTATAAGTACCCGGCCTGACCTAGAGATGGCGGTAGTTATTTGAAAAATATCACTCTATTAGAAAGTACACAATCTATAAAGTACATGTTTCAAGTTTAAAAACGCCACGTTGTTTAGTATTTGTTTGGCAGCCATCAATAGTGAACGTTTTCAGTGAATTTGTAAAATTGTGAAAATTGGTCATCGTTACGTAATACAATGCTTTTATTTGAAAGGCCTCAGCCCAACCGATATAAAATTTACAACAGTGAAATATTGAGTAGCAGAGTTTAAATGAAGCCGTACGAGCTGCAAAGACGAGCATCGCAGTAGTCGACCAAATGAGGTGACGACTCCAGAAATGGAGAAGAAAATCCACAAAGCGGTACTGGAAGATCGTCGACTGAAAGTGTGTAAGCTAGCAGACATAGTAGGCATTTCGAAAAGTGCGGTACATCGCATATTATCTGAAAATTTGGATATGAGAAAGCTGTGTGTAAGATGGGTGTCGCGTTTGCTCACACTCGAGAAAAACAGTGTCGTGGAAATGTTTCAAGTGAGTGTTTAGGGAAGTTTCACAGCAACAAAACAGAATTTTTACGCCGTTTCATAACCATGGATGAAACATGGATCCATCTCTTCACACCCGAGATAAAAGAACAATCAAAACAATGGACTCAGAAGGAAGAACCGGCTCCAAAGAAGGCGAAGACCGTTTCATCTGCAGAGAAGGCCATGACATCGGTTTTTTGGGATGCATTTGGAATAATTTTCATTGACTATCTTGGAAAAAGAAAAACTATCAACGCGGAGTATTATGCGAACTGCAACGTTTGAGCGAAGAAATCAAGCAAAAACGGCCGCGAAAATGTTGTTTCATCAAGACAATTGCACAAACTCACATATCCATTTTTGCAATGGCCAAAATTAATGAATTAAAGTTTGAATTGCTACCTCATGCAAGATTTAGCCCCCTCGGATTATTTTCTGTTCCCAAACTTGAAAAAATGGCTCAGTGGTCAAAGATTTTCCAACGATGAAGAAGTAATGTTGGCAGTTAATAGCTATTTTGAGGAGCAAGATAGTTCTTATTATAAAAAGGGTATCGAACTTATTGAACATCGCTGGGAAAAGTGTATAGAGCTGAAAAGTGTTATGTTGAAAAATAAATATATTTCTTTCCAAAATTTTTGTATTTTCTTTGTCGGGGCGGGTAATTCTGGGACCACTCTCGTATACTGTGGTTGCTGATAAACTGATGTAATTCTGCACTGAATCATCGTGCTTTTCTGTTTATTTCAAAATTTAATAGTAATAACGATATAATTTATTGCCCAATAAATCGAACCTAATTGCAAAATCAAATAAAAAGGGAGATAATACATACGGAAAAAAATAAGTAATTAGACTCTATAAATAATAAATATAACCAAAAAATATATATTTATCTACAAAAATAATAAAAAAAAAGCAGTAAAATCAAAAGCAGAAATATTGTAGCACAACTTCAATGTTGATCTCCAGTGAATACATCAGCATTCTTTATCATATAGGTTAATGATAACCTTCAAAAAATATTTGCTCCCGGCGTTTAATGGACAAATGTTGAATATTGTGGAGGTCATTCGTAGACTATTAAAATTAATTGCAGAAATCAATTCACGACAGTCAATTTGATCACTTATTAATTTATGGAAAAAATGTGCGATGCGACAAATATTGAATGCTATGTTGTTCCAGTAAATAAATATACTCAATTAATTTCTCTATTCGGATAAATACCAAAAGTTTCTTAGCACAAAAATTTAAAAAATCTACGTTGAATTTTTTCTATTGCAAAGTTTTGAATATTGCAAAAAGGCTACCAAATAATAGATCCATATACAACCTTGTTTCGCATATGTTTTGAATACATTGGCATTATTGAAGCGTAAAATAAATCTTAATGTTTTAACCGCTGAGAAACGCATCTGTTGAACATGTAAATTGAAATTCAAGCTATTACCAAATAATATTTCAAGATCTTTCACTGAATTAGTTTGTGTCCATTTATAGAATAAGAGAAAAGAAAATTTAAAACGTAAGAAGGAGAAAAAATAAGAGGAAAGAAAAGGTGCTAATGGTCTAATACAAGACAATTCGCAATTCGTCATGAGCAATGAATATGATGGTCTCCGATATATGCATGTGAGTGCTTGAAGTTGGAGCGTGTTCATCGGAAGTTTCTCAAATTCCTTACCTTCAAGATTAGTGGTGCTTAGCCGATGAAGGGTGTGTCGCAGGGGGATCTGCTTATTGAGCATAATATGTCCTCGTTGCATGTCAGGAGGACGGAACTTTGGGGTAGGATGTTGCATGGCTTACTCGGTAACAGTGTTGACTGTCCTTCACTACTGCACCGTTTGTGTTTTTTAGTGCCCCGTCTGAACTCTAGGTGCAATGTGTCCTTTGTGACGCCAAGGGCGCGGATTAATGTTCTAAGGGCGACGCCGATCTACGGTTTGAGCAAATGTGCCAATGAATTTGTTGACTTGTTTGCATAGCATACATACTGTATATATATATTTGTAATGGTTTTTGTTTCACTTGCTGTACTTTTATACATTGACATGTTGTGGAGCAAACTTTAATGTGCAAATACGTTCGCGGGCCGCGTTTAAAAGTAGTGCATTTTAAAGTAGTGTTCATAATTTTTAGCGATAGATATCAGACACGAAGTAATACGATAACGTCTCGCGGGTCGGATCAAATCTTACAGCGGGCCGGTTGTTACCTACATATGCTGTACACTATTTCTGTGTTTTCTACAGTCAAGTTTGTCCTGGAAAACAAAGGTTTGTCGCACACTGAATATATTATTTTTATCCATTGTACTTGAAGACTGGAAAACCTTTTACAAACTTGTATACATCTTCGTAAAACCGACGTTTTCTAGTAAATCAGCCCTAACATAACTACGCTATACACAAAAATAGCAAAGTTTCAATATAAGAAATATTACATGTCACAGTTTCCTCATAGCTGTAGCAATGTACTAAGCTCGCCTCTATGATTGGATTAAGTATAGTATTCTAAATGCACAGGTCTCGATGCCACTGGCCGCCGATTTGATTTGACAATTGTATTTATAATAATGCTTCTATATACGAGGGAGCGTTTTTATATTCGCGGAATGAGCGGGTTGTAGTGAGTAGGCGCATTGAGGGCGTGGCCTGTGCAGCGACTCATGATTAGTATAAATACGAAGTTTCATTGTTATTAGACAGTTAGTCTTTGACCTATCGTCAACCAAGTAACATAATCAGGAGTGAAAAGTGAAATATGGAAAAAATCGAATATCGTGCCGTTATAAAGTTCCTTACCAGGCAAGGAAAATCAGTCGCGGCCATAATGAATGAGATGTCATTGGTTTACGGGACTCTTATCCAGGAAAAACCATGGTGTACAAGTGGCATAGTTTATTTAAACAAGGAAGGGAATCCCTTGAAGACGACCCGAGGCCGGGCAGGAGCATTGAGGTGACCACGCCACCACTTATCCAAAAAGTTGAACAAATTGTACTCGAAGATGCTCGACTAAAGAAGAAACAACTCGCAGAAATGGTTGGAGTATCCGATACAACAATTTTTAAAATCCTACAAGATCATCTCGGCATGTCTAAGGTCAGCGCAAGATGGGTGCCGAGAATGCTCACGCCGCCGCAAAAACAACAGCGCGTAGAGTGTTCGCGTGCATTTTTGGACCTCTGTAATGAAGACAAGGATGGTGTATTGAGTGGAATTGTTACTGGAGACGAAACTTGGGTTCATCATTATGAACCTGAGTCCAAACAAGACTCCATGCAGTGGCATAAAAAGGGCACAGCACCTCCCAAGAAATTTAAAGTGTCACAATCAGCTGGGAAACTCATGGCAACGGTATTTTGGGACTCGGAAGGAATATTGTTGATTGATTATAAAGATAAAGGTGTTTCTATAACCGGATAATATTACGCTTCAATATTAGAGCGACTAAAAGAAGCCATTAAAGAGAAAAGACGGGGAAAATTGACAAAAGGTGTTCTGCTTTTGCAAGACAACGCGCCCGTCCACAAGAGCCGCGTTGCGTTAGCTGCCCTGCATAAGGTGGGCTTCGAAATTGTGAATCACCCACCCTACAGCCCAGACCTGGCCCCGAGTGATTATTACCTGTTTCCGAAAATGAAAAAAGAGCTGCGGGGTAAAAAATTTACTGCCGATGATGAAGTCAAGGAGGCAGTTTCGGCGTATTTTGCAGATAAAGAGAAATCATTTTTTTATGAGGGTATAAATAAATTAATTGAAAGATGTGAAAAATGTATCCGTCTTGCAGGTGAATATATTGAAAAAGAAAAATAATTTGTTTTTTTTATTTCCACCCCTTGTCCCCCATTCCGCGAATATAAAAACGCTCCCTCGTACTATAATATCTACTTATAAAATAAACTTTAATAAGAATAATCTACATTATTTTCAATAAAGAATGACTAAAGCTGTTTCAAGAAAAAAAGCATACACTGAAATATAAATGAAGGGACTTCAAAAATATTTAAATAAAAATGAATTACCAACGGACAAAATAGCCGTTACTTTTGATAAACCAGTCAAAGCTTCCAACGCTAATGCGGGAGCATACAACACAATTCCTTGATAGAGTAACATCTGTAAACTGTAAGCCAGCGAAGCTGCTACTCGCGTTGTCTTACCGAATCTTCTTTCCAAGTACTAAAATTAATTAAAACAATTTTTTTCTTCTTCTTTTTTGAAAAGTTTACCTCGTAAGCACTGGTTACTTGCAATTTATAGAATATTGGTAAATACACGTAAGCCGCAATTGGTGTAGATAAAACATAGGATATATTGATGACCACAAACTGAACTCCAAATGAGTAATTTTCACTCGAAACACCCAACAATGTAACGGCGGACATAAATGATGCCATTAAAGAAAATGCAACAGGCAGTACGTGCATATTTTTGTCAGCTAATAAATATTCCTGAAACAACAAAGAATTAAAGAATTTAAAGGCCAACGTTAATTAATCTCCAAATGTATTGCAATTAATATTATAATAATATATAATAAAACGTTTAATTTATAATAGCGACGTTTCGGGGGGGGAGTCCCCTTTTTTCAAATTATTTATTTCCTTCAGCCGTAATACCTTTTATAGTTATATATTTTCATTTGTGAACAATATATATAATAGTTTTACATATATATATATATATATATATATATATATACGAGGATAGTTTGACAAGTAGTGAGAATGACAGGTGGCGCTCTAATTGGTAAAACAAACGAACTGTAATTTAGGTTGCCTATTTGTATGTTTACATTCCGATATTTAGATAAATCGGTTGATTAGTTTATTTTTGACAGCTGATTGAAAAAGAAGTAACACGTCGTATTGTTAAAATGGAAAAAGCAGAGTATCGTGCGGTGATTAAATACTTCGTAATTAAGGGTATGAACGCTACCGAAATAAAAGATGAGTTACGGGAAACATTAGGTGAATCTGCTCCATCATCCGCCACAATAAGTAGGTGGGTAAATGAATTTAAACGTGGTAGAACAAGCTATGTTGATGAAGCGCGCTCTGGAGCACCCAAAATCGTGACTTCTAAGGAAATGATTATAAAAATCCATAATATTATAACGCAAGATCGACGACTCAAAGTGAGAGAGATAGCAGACATGGTAAACATTTCAACAGAACGAGTACACTACATTTTAATGAAAGAATTGGGCCTTTCCAAACTCTTTATTTCCAAAGAGTTTGTTTAAGTTTTGTACTGTTTAGTGTTGTACTTTCGTACGACACTAAAATAGCCAACAAACTGAAAAATACAAGCAAATCCCTTTTTGCCAAAATTAAACATGAAACGCTTAAAGAAAAACAAACTCGCAGTATATACAAAATCAAATGCTAATCTTGCGAAGATACATATGTATGTAGGTGAAACAAAACATAAAAGAATATACGAACACAAATACAGTTTGAGCAGTAACAAAATAAATGCAACAGCCTTATCTAAATGTATTTTAAAGAAAAAACATAAATACGACTTTGGCAACGACGAAATCCTCGAAATATATATATATATATATATATATATATATATATATATATATATATATATATCAATATATTCATATAAGAATGCATCGACGAGCTGAATTCTTTATATGGTGATGAAGCACCATCGAAAACTATAGTAATCATTGGTATAGCGAATTCAATCTTAAACGGCGTTCTTTGAACGATGAATTTCGTGAATGTCGTCCCACAAATGTTGTTGTGTCGGAAAACATTAATGCAGTGTCTGAATTGATAATGCAAGACCGCCGTGTGACATACCGTGAGATCGAGGCATCTTCAGGTATTAGTAACACCAGCGTGCATACGATCCTGCATGAACATTTAGCCGTTAAGTAACTACGTTCACGTTGGCTACCACATAATTTGACAACCGCTTAAAAAAGTACTTGCGTCGATTGGTGCTAAGAAATGCACAAAAAATACAATGGCGGTGCTTCAAAGAACATTTATAAAGTCGTTTCAAGTGACAAATCTTGAATCTATACGTATGAGCCCGATAGTAAACAGGAGTCGACTTTATGGATATTCCAAGATGAGTCAAAACCAATGTTGTTTGCGCTTGAAGCACATGGTCGCCTGTTTTTTCGGAAAAACCGGTCACGTTGCAACCTTGCCTTTAGAGAGTTGTAAAACGGTCAATTCCAAATGGTACACAACTATTTGTTTGCCAAAAGTTTTTGAAGAAATAAGGAAAACAAACCGAAAACGACAGATCATTCTCCACCACGGCAATGCGAGCTCCCACAGGCCGGTACAAACAATTGAATATTTGACCGGGCAAAACATTGAATTGATGAGCCATCCGCCGTACAGTCCTGATCTAGCGCCCTGTGATTTCTTTTTGTTCCCACACGTGACGAAAAAACTTCGTGGTCAATGGTTTTCTATGCCGTATGAGGCAGTTGTGGCATTCAAAACTCATATTTTGGAGATACCGTCTTCACAGTGGCAGCAACGCTTTTCGGATTGGTTTAAACGAATGCAAAACTGCATCGATTTTCAAGGAGAATATTTTGAAAAGCAATAAAACTATTGTTGATAATAAAAATTTGCTATTCCCGAAATATAAACGGCTACCCTCATACATAAATATATTCTGTGATTTTTAAATATTAATCTTTTAAACCTAATTTTTATTTCTTTTGAAATATCAAACATGTTTGTAATTTAGATTGTTTTAGGCCGCATTAATTATTACAATCATATGTTTATATTACATTAATATCAAGAAAAATAAAATACACTTACTTGCATGGTCTTTTGTTTTCCCCAGTAAATCTGTAATAGATGCCAATACAAGCAGATATTAACAATACTAAGACTATGATGACATAATCCCAAACATCCAAACTACGCGTTTCAATCGCCATTTCTTATATATAAACAAAAACTTTGTTTCACGTCACTTTCTTATAGTATTTTACTATAATTTTGTACCTTCTCGCTACTAATTACCAAGATAATTGTACAACGTTAATTAGTTTACTAAGTGATATATTAGAAAGCAAATAGATAGGCGACATATATGTAAATCTAATCGATCATGAAACATAGATGTACAGACACATGAACACGTCATTTTTAATTATTGAGACACAGGTGTACTTTGTTCATCTCTGTAGTGGACAATATTAATAAACAATATAGCTATTAATAAAAACGATGATAAAATATAATTACGTTTGTTTACCTGTATTTATACAATAGTGTGCAGTGAAATATGAACATTGTTAATTTCTTGAACGTTAGATATAACATTGGGCAATCGGAGTGTGACAACACTGTTAATATTATTGCATTTTTTGCTATTCTAATGTACAAAAATGTAATCGTCACTTCTTCGACATGTATCAGGTTGTTACAAATGTAATGTCCGTTTTTTCCTTCAGTCTGAACTGAATCGCACCTGTGTGAAGACGTGTATGTTTTTGGTGAAAATTATTATTGTATTTGTTGAAAAGGGTATTTATTTTGAAGTGTGTACCTGTTCCATTTCTTGGAAAGATTAATACACCTGTCCTTGTCTCGCCTATGGAAATGCTGTCGGCAAGAGATATTCGGGCAATTTACCTCTTTCAATTTAAAAAAGCATTAAATGCAGCTGCAGCAACGCGAGAAATTAATCAGACGTTCGGTGAAACCACGTGTAATGAACGCACATTACGGCGATGGTTTAAAAAATTCAGCGAGGGAAATTTTGATTTGGAAAATGAGCCTCGCGAATATGCGCGTAGCACCGTTAATGACGACGAGCTGCGTGTAGAAGTTGAAAGTAATCCGTCGACAACGGTGCGTAGCCTTGCAGAAACATTTCAAGTGTCCATTGCCACCATTAGTCGCCACCTTTCTTCGATTGGCAACGTGAAGAAACTCGATCGATGGATGCCGCACCAATTAACGGAAGCCAATAAGCTCCATCGATTAGAGGTGGCTACCTCTTTGGCTAATCGACAGAAAGTTGAACCGTTTCTTCATCGAGTAGTAACGTGTGACGAAAAGTGGATACTTTATGATAATCGGAGACGGTCAGGACAATGGTTAGATCGAGGTGAAGCACCAAGACAGCACGCACGAGCAATACTTCACCCGCGAAAGATTATGGTGACTGTATTGTGGACCAGTAAGGGTATTATTCACTATTCATTTTTGCAACCTGGTGAAACCATCACGGCAGCGTCCTATTGTGCCGAACTGGAAACTATGCATGGAAAATTGAGCCGCTTGCAGCACTCACTAGTCAATAGACATGGACCCATACTTCTTCATGATAATGCACGACCTCATATTGCACGACAGACAATTCAAAAACTTTAGGAATTTGGTTACGAAATTCTCCCTCACCCACCTATTCACCTGGCCTTTCGTCAACTGATTTTCATTTTTTCCGAAGTTTAGACAATCACTTAAAATATAGGGACTTCCCTCACCGGGAGTCTGTAATAGCAGTGTTTGAGCAATATGTGAGCCGTCAAAACCTAGATTTCTTTTCAAAGGGAATTTTTCAGCTTCCAGGCCGTTGGCAACAAACTATTGATGTAAATGGGGACTATTTTGCAGAATAAATATTTATATTTTTTTAAATTCAGACTTATTTTATTCCTTACAAAATCGGACATTTCATATGTAACAACCTGATACTTGTAATTCTGCTTCGACTTCAGCATCTTGGAATTTCTTTGATGGAAGTTACTTCTTTACGATTGTAGTATTACAATTAAAATAAATGAAAATTTAGAAGATAAAATACTGCCTTAACCATGTTCAGCATGTAAGAATCAGCTGTAGAGGTTCGGGAATGTCGAAATATTGCCTGTGGAATTCTCTAATACCGTCTAGGGAATTTGTGGAATATTGCTTTTGTGTACGCTATTATTTACCTCAGGATAACAGCGTCGAATCATGTCTGCCACAAAATGTAAAGCATGGAATTTACATATAACTTGTAACAAGTTATCAGTTGTCTTTACAGAATGCATATTAGCGACGCCATCAGGTCCCTCGGACGTTCAAATTTTTCAAATGTATTTAAAATTACTTCGGCAGTACCTTCTTGTACTCTTCTGAACGCTAGTAAGATTAAAGATGACAGTTTAAGTGGTTCCATCATACTGACTATGACATTAACAATAGTTTTTTACAATTTGTCGTTTTTTATTTTCCAATTTTATATTTTCAACACATTCACAAGCAGATGGCACAAAATTTCGTAACGTTTTCGAACTAGGAAATTTATAGTTCGTGATTTTATTCTAGAATGAGTAAAATGATTCGTTATCCTGTAAACGATATAGTTGATTGCACACTATCAGCGTTGAACATAAACCGAATAGAAATTGCTCATTCAATTCCAATTCTTTTTTATGCTGCCCACTATCCACGTTCTTTTCGCAATCATATTTCGTTAGACGAACTCGTAATTTCATTTTTGGGCCATGGTATATTAAATCTGTAAGCAAACTTTGTTGCAGGCTGTGGTTAATTGAATTAATCAAAAAAAAAAGGCAAAAAACCCTTGCCACATCAATGTTCGTACTCTATATATGTATTTTGAAAACTTTTTTTTCTGTCAGCCGCTAATCCAGGTGCAAGACTGTCATTAATACCCTCTGTTGAATACAGAGAACTAATATTGATGTATGGTAATAAGGGCTTTTGCTTTTTTTGACTTACTTTCTGTGTTATAATAATTCCATACAACATACAAAATTCCGTAATATAAGTGAACACCTCTCACCGAAAACGTACACTGCATTACATACATACATACAAATCAGCGACGAAGCACATCTACTGAAGCGTCGACAGAATTTCCGCACTCAACTCATTATTTTAGAAAATTCGTATACAATATACAATCGCTTTTATATTTTAAATAAAACAAAACATTAAGACAACGTTTATTATAACAAATAAATAGTACAAATATATATAATCGTAATATTAAGTATCAAAAAAGGTAGATTTTACTACACCAAAAACAAACAAGGCCACCACTTCGAAGGCTATTTATTTAATCCCATTTTTTGGTTTATATTCCCGCAACTCCATTGAAGAATCACTTAGCTAAAACAAAGAATGATTACTTGCATGCCGACATGCCAACGTTATAATATTGTTGGGCAAACGGTCAAACAAATGGAAAACATGGAAGAGAGCGTCTTTTATTTTGCTTTTAAAAATCTTTTACCATACAAATACCGGTTAAGATTCTCGGGATTCTTTATTACGTTTAGCGATCCTTGTATTACGCCAGATTATTCTGTCAATCTAAGCAAAAATTTTCCTCCACTCACATGTCCAATAGTAGGAATGGGTTTTAGTAGAACTGGTGTTAGACCGTCTGATGGTTTATTTTTAAAACTTATTTAATAGAGTTGACAAAAAAAGTAATATAAAAAATTATTATACATTATTTACCGAGAAAAATTGTTCAAAATATTTGACAAAATAAATTTTACAAAACCAGAACAAGATAACCCGGGAGATTGTCGAAACATGCTTCCACGGTTGCTATTATCTCTTCGTTTGATGAAAATCGTTTTCCACGCATGAATTTTTTGAGATGTGGGAACAGCCAGACGTCAGAAGAAGCTAAATCTGGCAGAATAGGATGGATATTAAAACAATTCATACTTTAATTCACTGATTTTTGCGATGGTTTTTTGAGCTGTGTGAAAGGATATGTTGCCTTAATGAAAAATGATTATTTTCTTTTGTAAACCAGGTCTCTTTTTACGAATTTTTAAATCCAGCAAGTCCAAAAGGTTACAATATTAATCTAAGTTCATTGTTCTATCAGTTTGGAGGTAATCCACGAACAAAATTCCTTTTGCATCCCAAAAAACTGATGCTAACACCTTAGCTGATTTCTGGACCCTAACTCGCTTCGGAGCCGTATCGGATTCACACCACTCTTTAGCCTTTTGTTTCGGATGA
This sequence comes from Dermolepida albohirtum, assembly GCA_031893035.1. Classification (NCBI taxonomy): domain Eukaryota; kingdom Metazoa; phylum Arthropoda; class Insecta; order Coleoptera; family Scarabaeidae; genus Dermolepida; species Dermolepida albohirtum. The sequence goes on along the minus strand of JAVIWB010002263.1, from coordinate 275,847 downwards.
GGATCATGGTGGTAGGCCTAGGTCTCATCCATAGTGATGAAACGACGCACAAAATTCTTTTCATTCTTTCTAAAACGCTTCAAATGTTGCTGAGAAAGTCGCATTCGAATGTGTTTTTGTTCCACTGCTAACGAACCCATTTTGCACACAGCTTTCTGAAACCGAAAACTTCAACCAAAATATTGCTCACACTGCCTAATGAGATGCCTAGGACTTCTACTAAATCTCTCTCGGTTAATCGACGATCTTCCAAAACCATATCCTATATTTTTCCTACGATTTCTGGTGTTGGTGCACTTTTTGAACGTCCTTCGCATAGATCATCTTCTAGACTTCTACGACTATGATTAAATTCAGCAACCTATTTTTCTTCTGTTCTGATTGAAAGTGAAGAATCTTTATACACCTTCTCACAATCGCTCATGAATTTAATTTGTTTTACACCTCCCAAAAATAAGAGTTTTATCATTGCACGATATTCTATTTTTTCCAATGTAAAAAAATACTGTTACACGTCAACTTTGAACACTTGTAAATATACGAAACTTCACGCGTGTTCATAAAAAAAGTAGTATAATTTTTAGAAAAATAAAACGACGAACCTAATAGCGTCATCTCTTATTGTACGATAAAACTTATTGGACAACCTGGTATATAATTGCAATTTGAAGTTCCCCACAACTTTAACCGAGGAGACGGATACAAACTAACAAATGGAATTTGGCGCTACGATAAAAAACTAGAAGGATGTAACTTTTACATATGCATCTGGTAGAGTATAAAAATACAAAACGATTGTTTTTTCTTCTTTTATACTATTAAATTATGGGTTGAAAAGCAAGCACTACATCACAGAAAGTTTGAGAAATTCCTGCTTTAGTATTACACATCAAAATAATTAAATATATTTTGAACTGGGCCATGACATTTAATTTTTTAAATTTTTTGGATTTTCAACACAACTATAATATGTATTCTCAAATTCAAAAAACAACTTTTCAATTAAAATGAAAAACAGAGAACCATACCGTCGACATTTTATTTAGTCTAATAATTCGCTTTCGCAACCTCCTTGCTACAAATGGAATAAATAAATTAGGATCCATGTCTTCTTCAGATATCTGAGATGATCTGCTGAAAATTAAGCTAGCTATGTAACCAATAATTAGAGTCGTCAATAAACCAAATACTCCATTGTACAAGTATGACACTCTATAGAGCCAAAAGTATTCACTGGAAAATCAAATAAAAATATATTATTGGAAAGACGAATCCCACTATCACACCTGTTGGAGTTGGTGTTCGTCGTGTTAAATGATTGTAAACTTGTTGAATTCTCACAACCATCTGTAGAAACAGGTAGTCTTGGTAAAGGTGGTCTTGGGCCACCAAATGCCATCCACAGACCCAGCATTAACCCTGTAGTCACACCAGTTAGAGATCCCTAAAATTATGTTAAAATAAGCCGTACTATATCTACTAATTTCAACTAAAATACTAATGTATAGTCGATACGATAGTTGTTGAGTTAGAATACCTGGAAGAAAGTTAGGTCACTTTCTTGGAATAAACCGCACTCGACATCCGAGTAGGATACACATTGACGGCGTGGCGTTCACCAGTTAGTCTTTGTATACTGTAGTTTGCAGTCGATTTACATGGCATGTATCTTTGTGAATGTATGTACATTTTAAGTGTAATTTCGTGTTGAAAGAAATCAACGGAGGCGAAAAATAAAAGAGAGCAATTTAATTCTCAATCGAATATATAGATAATAGGGTGTTTAACGTGTATAATTATCTCAAAACAATTTTTACAAATGAATATAAAACAACTAAAAAAATGTGTTAAGTGAAGGTATCGATTTACAATTCACATTAGGGACATGGTTTATAATTTCCATAAAACTAAATATTGTCACGTTACTCTGACCCACAAGAAAAATTAAGTGCGGTATACGAGTTTTAGGACAATCGGGGGTTGCTAATAGAGAAGACTGATATTCACGCTTTAAGGTTGAATTATGTGGAAGAAATTAAGTATTAGTCGAAATAATCAATTGTCTTTTTCGATGAAACTTACATTCAATTGAACAGACAATATCACTAATGGTTTGTTTTCAACCATATTTAAAAACAATCGATTGCTTATTGTCCCCACCGATGGTGTAATGAGTTTGATACATAACTGTTTCTTGATTTTTAAATCTGGAACCAAATCTAGAAATTATCAGGAAAAAATGAAATTACAAATACAGGGAAGCTGATTATAAATTCCCCCCTCCAGAATTCTAAAGGAAGACAGATATGATAGATTGATTGACAAGTAAAAATAAACCTTTTTCGTAGAATTTGCGTAAGTCACAGTTGTGTGAAATTATTAAGTATTAAAAAAAAACAACACATTGTTTATAAATTCGACAGCCTACTTAAAAAAAAATACACTTAACTTTTAGACATCCACCCCACCATCCGGACTTAAACCCCACCGAAATGATAAGATTCAAATTAAAAACAACGTAGGAAAGAAAAATATTTTATTGAAATTAGACACTGTGAAGACTGACAGAAGAAGAATCTTCCTCAGTTACTGTTGAAGACTGGATTAAGTGTTGCCAACATGTTGTTCAAACTGAAGACAATTATTTGCCCAAAGAGATTCGAGGTGATGTGCTAACAGAAGATTTGATTATCACAGTTTCTAATAGTGAAATTTCTAATGATACTGAGGCTAACGTCGAAAATTTATCAGATTAGGGGCTGTAATATAATAAATATTGGTTTATTTTTTCTTTGTTTTGTACCACCTTGTATATTATTGAATTGTATAATAATATTTACTTATTATTATATTTACCTTACTGAAAAAGAAAGAAAAACATTGTAACTTAAACGATTAATTTTTTTACAAAAAGTCGACGTTGGATCATTCGCTTCATTTCTCGTGATTTTATTTCTCACAACGAAAACTTGCTGAAAATTCGTTCAATAGTTCCTGAAATATTCATCAAAAAGAAAATAATGAGGAAAATTTTAAGGCACGTCACTGCAGACCCTTCTGTCATGTGCGGTTTATTCCAATAAATGACGTAGCGTCTTCTAGGAACTGGCTCAATAAATATCGTACCGGCTACACAATGCCATTCAAGAAAATTTCGAAATACGTTGACTCTAATTAATTCAAAAATGACAATATTACTGAAGGATAAAGAAAAAAATATAATAACACATTTTATATTATTGAATGCCAAAAAATATTTTTTTCGTTTGTGCAAATTTCCATGAATGGCAGTGTATATATACATAAATAATGTTTCTGATTTAAAATATTTATATATTAACTTACTCTTTGGTTTGCTTTAGTAGTGAACATTCCTAAAGTAAATAACCCCAAAAGGGGTCCACCAACAACTCCAAAAATTGTAAGTGAAGCTTGTAAAACTCCACCCAAATACTGTGCCAAAAATGCAATTCCCACACAAGTGATTCCATAAGAGAAGGCAAATATTTTAGTTAAAGCTGACTTAAAACCTTCGGTTAATTCAGATCGCTTACATTTTTTATACACTGGCTGTAATTATCAAATTGTTATGAACCCTTGATTTTCTCATAATGCAAATACAAATAGAAATAAATATGGTGCACTTGTACTGTAAATAAAAATACAAGCTTGATGGAGAATAATCAATTTTTACTTTCTTATGCAATACTTATTATGCAGTAGTGAGCAAGTGACCACATTCAATTCTTTAATAATATTATTTCCACGTTTAATATTCTTCTACTTTTACTCTCATACGTGGGATGTCTTTTAAGTTTTGCATCGTGAGATATAGAGGGCGCTACTAATCAAATGTCAGTAGTAAAAATTAAACTCCATCTTTAATTAACCTAAATCTAAAGTTTCAGTGCGATACGTGTAGTGTTGTAGCTACAGCTAAGTGTCAAAAATAAATATAGTATATATAATATAATAATAATATAATATATATATATAATAAAGTTAGTTGAAAATGGGATTTATAATTTTTGGAAGACAATTATCTCAACAACTCAACAATTTCTCGTTAGTATGCAGAATTCAAACGTGGACGGATTAATCTTAGCGACGATCCAAGAGCAGGTTCATCAAAAATGATGACTCAGTAAAACGTCGATGCCGTGCGCAAGATCATCAATGAAGATCAACATGTGACATATCGCTAGATTCAAACATTATTGGGGATTTCAAAGGCCTCAATTCAAAAAAATGTTGCATAAAGAACTGTGTGTAAAAAATTACTTTCCCGTTAGATACCGAATCTGTTGACCGAAGAACAGAAAGCAGCTAGGCTGAATTGGGGTCAAAAAATTCTAGATCGCTTCAACGCCGGAAACTCTAAAAACGTGTACAACATTGGCAGTGGTGATGAATCTTGGATGTACTCATACGAGCCAGAAAATTAACGCCAGTTGTCTGTGTGGGTGTTCCAAGGTGAAGAAAATGTCTCCAAAAAGATGGTCGCGACATTTGTCTCGAGAGTAAGTCATGTAGCAACAATTCCTCTACAAGATCAAAGAACTGTTACTGCCGATTGGTATATAACTATTTATTTGTCGCAAGTCATCGCCCAGCTTCCAAAAACCAACCCCGAACGACGAATCATCCTCCACTGAGACAATGCAAGTTCGCACACAGCACGCAAGACAATTGAATTTTAACGCAACCAAACGACGAATTGTTGGACCATCCTCCGTACATCCTAAATCCAAAAGATGGTTTTACCTTTCCGAAAATCAAGAATGGACTGCGTGATCAAAGGTTCCAGTCGTTAGAAGGAGTAGTCGATGCCTTCAAAAACCCAAGTATGACTGTACTACGAAACGAGCGGAACAACTGCTACCAGAATTGGTTCGAGCGCGTGCAAAAGTGCATTAATCGTCATGGTGAATACTTCGAAAAACAATGAAGTCTTTAAAAGCTATCTACTATTTTATTCCAGTTTTGTATGCAAAACTTAAAAGACAACCCACGTATATATTAATTGTATTAATTAATGCATAAAAAATCACAACGTGAGACAAATATATATAATTAAGAAAATCAATATTCGAATACTACTTATTAGAGGCGCGTCATCGTCTTCAAGCTTGAACGCCGATTCATTTAAAACAATCATATATTAAATGCTATTATTCTTACTTTAAAGTAATCCTCCATAGTTACTGCCGCCATGCTATTTAAACCAGCTGAGATTGTCGATAAAGATGCACTGAATATTCCAGCAACAAATATTCCTGATAAACCAGGTATATGGCCCATTGAGTCCACCACAAAATAAGGCATAAGCTAAAAGAAAATTAAGAAATCTGGATTATCTTTGATTTATTCTAAGAAAGAAAATATGAATAATAACGACTGCAGTATTTGTCTTAAGACTGAAGAAGAGTCACACTAATTATATTATGTATACTGCCTTCAAAGCATTGAAAAAGGGTCATTTAAATTAAACAATGGTTTTTGCAAATTTTGAAAAAATTTATTGAAAATATTTCTCATCATATTCCCCAAAAATGAGTCAACGTGACAAAATTTGAAACGAGTAAATGTTTCCGATTTTTCTTCTTATGTACGTTTTAAGTTAAAGTAATGTTATATTGCATGCAACAATATTTTTATTTATAATTCTAACACACTGTAGTATTTTTTTTAAGATTTATATTTTTGATGCGTATATACGAGGGAGCGTTTTTATATTCGCGGAATGGGGGACAAGTGGTGGAAATAAAAAAGCCAAATTATTTTTCTTTTTCAATATATTCACCTGCAAGACGGATACATTTTTCACATCTTTCAATTAATTTATTTATACCCTCATAAAAAAATGATTTCTCTTTATCTGCAAAATACGCCGAAACTGCCTCCTTGACTTCATCATCGGCAGTAAATTTTTTACCCCGCAGCTCTTTTTTCATTTTCGGAAACAGGTAATAATCACTCGGGGCCAGGTCTGGGCTGTAGGATGGGGGATTCACAATTTCGAAGCCCACCTTATGCAGGGCAGCTAACGCAACGCGGCTCTTGTGGACGGGCGCGTTGTCGTGCAAAAGCAGAACACCTTTTGCCAATTTTCCCCGTCTTTTCTCTTCAATGGCTTCTTTTAGTCGCTCTAATATTGAAGCGTAATATTCTCCGGTTATAGAAACACCTTTATAATCAATCAACAATATTCCTTCCGCGTCCCAAAATACCGTTGCCATGAGTTTCCCAGCTGATTGTGACACTTTAAATTTCTTGGGAGGTGCTGTGCCCTTTTTATGCCACTGCATGGAGTCTTGTTTGGACTCAGGTTCATAATGACGAACCCAAGTTTCGTCTTCAGTAACAATTCCACTCAATACACCATCCTTGTCTTCATTACAGAGGTCCAAAAATGCATGCGAACACTCTACGCGCTGTTGTTTTTGCGGCGGCGTGAGCATTCTCGGCACCCATCTTGCGCTGACCTTAGACATGCCGAGGTGATCGTGTAGGATTTTAAAAATTGTTGTATCGGATACTCCAACCATTTCTGCGAGTTGTTTCTTCTTTAGTCGAGCATCTTCGAGTACAATTTGTCCAACTTTTTGGATAAGTGCTGGCGTGGTCATCTCATTGCTCCTGCCCGGCCTCGGGTCGTCTTCAAGGGATTCCCTTCCTTGTTTAAATAAACTATGCCACTTGTACACCATGGTTTTTCCTGGACAAGAGTCGCCGTAAACCAATGACATCTCATTCATTATGGTCGCGACTGATTTTCCTTGCCCGGTAAGGAACTTTATAACGGCACGATATTCGATTTTTTCCATATTTCACTTTTCACTCCTGATTATGTTACTTGGTTGACGATAGCTCAAAGACTAACTGTCTAATAACAATGAAACTTCGTATTTATTTATACTAATCATGAGTCGCTGCACAGGCCACGCCCCCAATGCGCCTACTCACCCCTCTACAACCCGCTCATTCCGCGAATATAAAAACGCTCCCACGTATATTTGTGTAATTATATACCATCTTAAATTAAAAGTTAATTGTAATCGTTACACTTTAATTACTTACGATAGATGTTTAAGACTAAATACAGTGTTTATTTGAGATTGTTTTTATAGTTTTCATACTCACTCAGTGAGTGATCGCAACTTTAACAGCGCTTACTCTAATTTGCGGTCGTAATTGTACTTCCACCAGACAGACTGTGCGTGTTATAGTGGATAGAGTACCGAAAGCATCGCGGCCGTAAGTGCTTCAGTTCAAAATGAGCAAAATCAGTCGATTCCATGCCGTTCACAAGAATTGGGAATCTCTCAAACCACATTGTGGCGAATTTTGCGTAAAGATCTTGGCTTACATCCTTACAAGATCAAATTAACTCAAGAACTGAAGCCTCTTGATCATTTAAGTCGCCGAAACTTCTCCGATTAGGCTCTGCTAAAGTTTGAAGAAAATCCTGAATTTCATCGAAAAATCATCTTCAGCGATGAAGCTTATTTTTGGCTTAATGGCTTTGCCAATAAGCAAAGTATGTGTTATTGGACAGCAACAAACCTTCGTATGCTTCAAGAGACTCCATTATAACCACAAAGAGTCATCATGTGGTGTGAATTTCATGCCGGAGTTGTGATTATACTATATTCCTTCGTCGCTATCGTGCCACGTTGTTTTTGACCAGAATTGGATAGACTTGACATCAGTGATATGTGGTTCTAACAAGACAATGCCACATGCGGCACAGATGGTCAAGCAATTGATCTATTGAAGGGCAAGTTCGGTAACCGTGTAATCTCGAGAAATGGTCGAGTCGGTCGAGTGGTCACCTCATTCATGCAACTTAACACCCTTGGTTTATGCCAATAAACCGACATCGTTAGAGGAGCTCAAAGACAATATCGATCGCGAAATTGTCAACGTTCCGGCAATTGAAAGAGTAGTGGAAAATTGAGTCCAAAGAAACGATCGCTGCAGACGTGCTCGAAGTGGTCATATGAATGCGATCAAATTCCATAGTAAAATGTAACATGTGTACTGCACCTGGAATAAATTTCAGGCCAATATCTCAATTATTCTGTGTTTTATTTAAAAACAAAATTGTTATGTCCTTATTGAATAACCCGATATAATGAAAAAAACTAAACTTAGATTTCTTCCTCAGAGACTTTTACAGGGATCTAGTTTGAGCCCTTTTTAATATCTATACATATGATCAACATGTTGAGTTAGTTGTCCGATATACCGATGATGTTTGCTATTATCTTAACGATAAATCAATTCATATTCTAAACTCTAATGCCTCTATAGTGGTCAGAAAACATACAAGAAAGTAGTCGTGAAATTTTTAAAACAGAGGTTGAAAATTAATAATGGGTGTCCCAAAATTAACGCAAGATTTGAATTTGTCGCCATTTGTGCAGTAAAGTGTTGGCAACCCCCCCAAAAAAAACAATTCGACAGCTGACAGTTTAGGATTAGTAAAAATGGAGCGTTACATGATAGAACAACGTGTCTTCATTATTGAACAATATTTCAAAACTAATTGAAGTTTGGCGGTCGCAGTTCGAAAATTTCATACAAAATATGGTCGGAATAGTGTTTAAACATCGTCAACTGTGAAGAGATTAATTTAAAAATTCAGGGAGAATGCATCCGTTGGAGACGCCAAACACACTGGTCGTCCAAAAACAAGCCGTTCAAATGTGAATATCGAAGCAGTGCGTGAGAGTGTCGGTGACAATCCAGGAACCTCGATTCGGTGTCGTGGGTAAGAATTGCAAATTTCAAGAAGCTCTCTACAGCATATACTCACTAAAGATCTGTGTCTCCATGCTTACAAAATTCAATTAACACAACAACTGAAGCCTAATGACCATGTACAGCGAAGAGAGTTCGTTGAATGGATTATTGAACATCAACAAATGGATGCTGATTTTTCGAGCAAAATCATCCTAAGCGATGAAGCACATTTTCACCTTGGTGGCTTTGTTAGTCGCCAAAATTGCCGCTTTTGGGGTTCTGAGAACCCACATGTGATTGTCGAAAAACAAATGCATCCACAACGTGTGACTGTTTGATGTGTATTTTGGGCTGGAGGCATAATTGGACCATACTTTTTTAAAAATGTGGCTAGTCAAGCAGTGACTGTTACTAGTGCTCGATATCACGACATGATAACACAGTTCTTTCTGCCAAAATTGGATGATATTGATGTGGCCAATATGTGGTTTCGGTACCACATGCCATACAGGCGGTGAAACAATTCAATTACTGCATGAGACATTTCCAGGTCGTGCACTCTCTCGTTTCAGTGATCAGAATTAGCCCCCTAGATCGTGTGATTTAACACCATTAGATTTCTTTTTATGGGATTATTTGAAATCACAGGTCTATGTCAACAAGCCAACAACCACCCGTGCATTAAAGGAGGAGATTCAACGCTGCATCAACGAAATTCAGCCACATTTATGCATAATGGTCATGGAAAATTTCGACAAACGAGTGCGTATGTGCATGCAAAGCCCTGGAGGCCATTTGCCCGATGTGTTATTCCATAAGTAACCCTATCCTATGTACTTTATGATTCAATTAAAAAATAACAATCAAAAGACTAAAAACTGTGTTTTCTATTTAATTCAAATCTTGCGTTAATTTCGGGACACTCTTTATAATACAAACGACCACCTGTTTCTAAGTAAGTATTACCACAATTTATATACATTTTTGCTTTTTTGTTCTAGACTTTTTCAATATCCCATTTGTTTTCAATACAGGATTAGTATACATGATTAAACAAATTTACCTGGTCAACACTGTTAATTATCTTAGCGGAAACTGGATCGCAATTAAAATACTTTGAATAAATAGAGAGTCCAGCGAACGACGTACTAAAACTCAATAGTGACAGTATCGGCAGATGTAGCCAGAGTGCTTTTCGTGCATTCTTTAAAGATCTAATTGTTAAATATCGCTGTACTTGTGTTTGATTAACACCATATAGCGACAGAAAGGTTATTCCGCCACCGATAATAAGCGTAAACCAAGAATGGCGAACAGTCGGATCTGGATTAAAGCTAAAATAAGAATCTGGTCGTACACTCAAGGAAGAGTTTCTTCGACTTACTTCAAAATCGCTGTCCTTCCGCCCTCCTCAGCTATTCTCCATATTTCAGACAAACTTCCCTTTTGAACACCAGCGCAAATTATTACACTGAAAACGGCCGCATACATGAGCAACGATTGAAATACATCTGTCATTAAAACAGCTTTCATGCCACCTATTGTTGAGTAAAAAGTACACACCAAACCTTAAAAAAAACAAAAAAAATAGGTGAGTATGAATAAATGAAATAAAGCTAATCCTTAAACAAATTTTGCAATAAAAAATAAATGTTATTTAAAATAACTTAATTAGAATACTATCTGCCATTAGATTCACGATAAGTGTTGATGGACGAGGTACGATAATTCAATGATTCGGAATGCACCTATAAAAAGTCTCACTAACTTAAATGATGTTTCCATTTCTAAAATTTATTTTCGTTGAGCAGGTCCGTCAGCTATATTATAAAATCTTTATCATTACTGAGTTTTTTAATTTTGAAAATAGACAGAAATTACAGACAGACAAATCAGGTACAGCCAAAACATTATATTTGAGAAAGTTAAAAGACATACGAGGATGGTCCCATAAGTACCCGGCCTGACAGAGATGGCGGTAGTTGTTTGAAAAATATCACTGTATTGGAAAGTACACAATCTATAAAGCATATATTTCAAGTATGAAGACGCCACGTTGTTTAGTATTTGGCAGCCATCAATTGTGAACGTTTTCAATGAATTTGTAAAAATGGAGAAAATTAGTCATCGTTACGTGACACAATACTTTAATTTGAAAAGCCTCAGCCCAACCGATATAAAACCTGAAACTGAGGAGTCAGTATATAAAGCGGTGCGAGGAGCAGTCACAGCCAGTTTCAGGTTGACGCTGCACTACGAAACAACTCTTCAAGAAGATGATTGAGATGTCCTCGAAACGTCGAGACGCTGATTCTTTCGGGAACTTCTGTCCAACATCGCGGAGAGCCCGAAAATATATAACTTATATACATATATGTATGTATATATATACATAAAATATAATAATATTAATAATAATATATATTTCAGGTTTCAGATTGACGCCTCACTACGAAAAAAATTCTGAAGAAGATGATTGAGATGTGATCGAACGTCGAGACGTCGATTCTTTCGGGAACTGCTTTACAACCTCGCGGAGAGCCCGAGAATCTAATATTACTCATACTTACAACCGCGAGAACCTTCGTTCGAACACACGAGGGAGCGTTTTTATATTCGCGGAATGAGCGGGTTGTAGAGGGGTGAGTAGGCGCATTGGGGGCGTGGCCTGTGCAGCGACTCATGATTAGTATAAATACGAAATTTCATTGTTATTAGACAGTTAGTCTTTGAGCTATCGTCAACCAAGTAACATAATCAGGAGTGAAAAGTGAAATATGGAAAAAATCGAATATCGTGCCGTTATAAAGTTCCTTACCAGGCAAGGAAAATCAGTCGCGACCATAATGAATGAGATGTCATTGGTTTACGGAAACTCTTGTCCAGGAAAAACCATGGTGTACAAGTGGCATAGTTTATTTAAACAAGGAAGGGAATCCCTTGAAGACGACCCGAGGCCGGGCAGTAGCATTGAGGTGACCACGCCAGCACTTATCCAAAAAGTTGAACAAATTGTACTCGAAGATGCTCGACTAAAGAAGAAACAACTCGCAGAAATGGTTGGAGTATCCGATACAACAATTTTTAAAATCCTACACGATCATCTCGGCATGTCTAAGGTCAGCGCAAGATGGGTACCGAGAATGCTCACGCCGCCGCAAAAACAACAGCGCGTAGAGCGTTCGCGTGCATTTTTGGACCTCTGTAATGAAGACAAGGATGGTGTATTGAGTGGAATTGTTACTGGAGACGAAACTTGGGTTCATCATTATGAACCTGAGTCCAAACAAGACTCCATGCAGTGGCATAAAAAGGGCACAGCACCTCCCAAGAAATTTAAAGTGTCACAATCAGCTAGGAAACTCATGGCAACGGTATTTTGGGACTCGGAAAGAATATTGTTGATTGATTATAAAGATAAAGGTGTTTCTATAACCGGAGAATATTACGCTTCAATATTAGAGCGACTAAAAGAAGCCATTAAAGAGAAAAGACGGAGAAAATTGACAAAAGGTGTTCTGCTTTTGCACGACAACGCGCCCGTCCACAAGAGCCGCGTTGCGTTAGCTGCCCTGCATAAGGTGGGCTTCGAAATTGTGAATCCCCCATCCTACAGCCCAGACCTGGCCCCGAGTGATTATTACCTGTTTCCGAAAATGAAAAAAGAGCTGCGGGGTAAAAAATTTACTGCCGATGATGAAGTCAAGGAGGCAGTTTCGGCGTATTTTGCAGATAAAGAGAAGTTGAATTTGATGGAGCCTGTGGTTGATTGACTTGATCAATAAGGTTGATATATAACCCCTTTCCACAATTAACTATTTGTAAATTCTGTATACGCATTTCGACAACCAAGTTGTCATCATCAGCAGATAATTTCAAAGTGTCGCACCTGGTAAAACACGGCGAAAAAATTGTACGAAAAAATAAGCTCCGTACGCGATCCGCACCGTTGAAAACCAAGATGTGCACTGTGTCTGTCTCACAAGATTTTTAAAAAAAAAAAAATAAAAATAAAAAAAAAAAAAATATTTTTATTTTTTTTTTTAAAAATCTTGTGAAACAGACACAGTGCACATCTTGGTTTTCAACGGTGCGGATCGCGTACGGAGCTTATTTTTTCGTACAATTTTTTCGCCGTGTTTTACCAGGTGCGACACTTTGAAATTATCTGCTGATGATGACAACTTGGTTGTCGAAATGCGTATACAGAATTTACAAATAGTTAATTGTGGAAAGGGGTTATATATCAACCTTATTGATCAAGATAAAGAGAAATCATTTTTTTATGAGGGTATAAATAAATTAATTGAAAGATGTGAAAAATGTATCCGTCTTGCAGGTGAATATATTGAAAAAGAAAAATAATTTGGTTTTTTTATTTCCACCCCTTGTCCCCCATTCCGCGAATATAAAAACGCTCCCTCGTATATGTATATGTATATATACAATCAATTAGATACACTGTAATTAGACATTACCTACTGATAAAATTGCTGTTAACTTTGTAATACCAGTCAACGCTTCTAGTGCAAGAGCTGGTGCATATAATGCTATACTCATATACAATACCATTTGGAGACTGTAACACAACGAAGCCGCTAATCGTGTGGATTGTCCAAAACGTCTTTCTAAGTACTGAAAATAAGAATAAATATAAAATTAATAAACATAAATAACTAACAAATACGAAATAAAATCGAAAATTATTCTCCGAAACATAATTTAATAATAAAAATAAGAAATTGATTTTTATTGTTGTAATTCGTTAAATAAAATAATTTACTTAAGATGTAGTTTTACTATTCATATATATTTATTATAGTCACTAAATACGTTGGTTCATTGTTTACTTTAATAAAAATGTACTTACAAGAAGTGTTCAAATTAAAATTATAATTTAAATTTAGCGCCAAACAAAAGAAACAAGGGCCAAAGTTGGTAGCACAGTCTAGTGCATGGGAACAAAAGTACTAATCTCTTTCAGTTGTTCATCAACCAGCGTAAAGTATTAGTGACGTTAGAAACATGAGCTAAGTACAAGTGTATCCAAGCGTAGAACAGTATATTATTGTTTCTTACAAAAGAAAACGTTAAACCGTTAGAAATTTGTGAAAGACGTAATAGACAGTTTCGTACGTAGACTTCCGCAGTCGTGGTCCATGCTACCTGCTTCTGGGCTTCCAGGCTGGAACCGCGTCACTTGTAAAGCTGCCGACGTTTCGTACCCATTTGTATGGGACATCTTCAGGGCTGAACTACAGCACTGAAACTTCAGTTTCAGTGCTGTAGTTCAGAAGGAAGAAATCAAAAGTGAAAACAACGTTAATTTGTTTTTATAATTCGAAAGGCATAGTGCACAAAGAGTTTTTACCAACTAGTGTGTTAGTGGTGTTTAGTGGTGTTATGAAGCGTTTTTTGGCGCGTATTCGCCGTGTCCGCTCTCAATATCGTGAAAATGGTAGCTACAAACTACAAATGGCATTTTAACCGTCAACCATTCACCGTATTCATCGTATTTGGCCCCCCGTGATTTCTATCTGTTCCCCAAACTACATTTGCCGATGAAAGGACAGTGTTATACCGACGTCGAAGCCATTAAAGAGGCGTCGACAGCGACCTTAAAGGACATCTCTAAAGGTGCATTTAAAAATTTATTCGACATGTTAACTGATCGTGCAAAACGTATTGAAGGCGACTACTTTGAATCAAATAAATGAATTTTACCAAAATAGTAAGTTTTTGTTTTTATTTTCAAAAAGTTCCGTTTTATCTGCGACAGAATGTGTATATGCAATTTGATTTAATAAATAATAAAACACTAAATTTAGTGCAAAGTGAATACCTCGTATGCGCTGGTAGCTTGGAGCTTGAAAAATACTGGTAAGTACAAGTACGCCACTACTGGCGTAAATATCACATAAGACACATTTATCACAATAAATTGTATGCCGAAAGAGTAATTTTCGCTTGAAACTCCCAATAAAGTGATGGCTGACATGAACGATGCCATCAAGGAAAATGCAACAGGTGTTATGGACATGCTTCGATCAGCCAAGAGGTATTCCTGAAATTTTAAAAGAATGTTGGTTAAAACATAAATAAAATATCGTAAATTCAATATAGGTACAGATATTTCTAATTTAAAAAGAACATCCAAGTTATACATAAAAATAAACAAAATATTTATCTGACACTAATCAAGAAATAAGAACAATTACAATAAATATTTCCAATACTGATATTTATTCCAAGTGCACCAGTGCACATGTTACATTTAACTATGGAATTCGATTTCGCTCATATGACCACCGCGAGCACGTTCGCAGTGATCGATTCTTTGGAGCCAATTATCCATCACTCTTTCACATACGAGGTTTGTTCAAAAGAAAAGGTGAATTTTGAATTTTCTTGAAAAGTATTTATTTATTCATCAATATCCATTTTGTCCCCTTCAAAGTAATTCAGATATAATGCACTTATGCCAGCGTTTCTTCCAATCCTCGAAGCACTTCTGAAATGCGCTTTTCGGTATGGCCATCAGCTCGTTCTTCGGTTCTGACTTTATCTCATCAATTGTGGCAAAACGCTTTCCTTTCATGGGTCTCTTCAGTTTTGGGAATAGGAAAAAGTCGCATGGAGCCAAATCTGGTGAATAAATAACGTTGCATAACTTCCTTGTAGTATTCCTTATTAACGGTACGACCTGTTGGCAAGAACTCATGATACACGACGCTATTGTAATCGAAGAAAATAGTGAGCGAAACCTTCACATTTGGTCGAACTTGGCGTGCATTTTCTCGGCCTTCTGTAAACCGCTTGTACCACTTATATATGAATAATATCATGAATTTGTCGGTCAATACATTTATGTATTGGTTGAGAAAGGGAGACATGATATTATTCATTATTATTTTTTCTGTATCGAAATGATATAATAAACGCTATGAAGGAATCGTTCATTAATAACACAAATCGACCTGACGATCCGTGAATCGGTGAAACATATGTAGTTGTTAGGGTGTTATTAATAATAGAATGATTCCTTTTAATATTCTTTAATATGGACTTTTGTAAAACATAAAAGAATTTATATTTTTGTTTTCAAAATAAGATTAAAAATAATAGGTATTTATTTATAGTTTGCGGTATTTTCAATAGCGCATTATATACGTAAGAATAGTATATAGAAACTCCCTTCTTATATTTGCATGTACATTATAACGGATTCATTTTATATATCTGTGTTTACGTACACTACCGGTCATATTTATTTGCCCACCCTTAGTTTTAGCCAAAATTATTAAACTATCAAATGTGTACTGACAATTTATTTATTGTACCAATCCAATAGTGTAAAATAAACATAAAATAGTTACATTTTTCTTATATAGAAACTTTATCATTAATTATTATTAAATTTTGCTCTCATCAATGTGCCCACCTTTATTTTTGATAATTGCGGCACATAACCACGGCATCCTTTCAATTAATTTTTGCAGTGTATCTTCCGTAATTTGTGCCCAGGCTTCTTGAAGTTGTTCCCACACTACAGTGGTGGATGATAGTGCACGTTCTCGAACCTTCCGGTCCAATTCTTCCCAAAGAAACTCTATTGGGTTCAGATCAGGACTTTGAGCTGGCCATACCATTATAGAGATTTGCCCTTGCTCTTCTAGTTGACGCAAGTAATCGCCACACAATCTAGAAGTGTGTTTCGGATCGTTGTCCTGTTGAAATACAAAGTTTTCGCCAAGAATCCTTAGTCCTGAAGGAACAACGTTATTTTCTAAAATTTCCTTGTAGCCTTCTTTTCTTAGGATTCCCTCAATTTTGACGAGATCGCCTACAGATCTTCCACCAAAACACCCCCAAATCATTACTGAACCTCCTCCATGTTTTACGGTAGCCGCAATACATTCTGGCAGTACTCTTTTACCTGCAGATCTTCTTACGAATATTCGCCTTTTACTACCGAAAAGTTCAAACTTCGATTCGTCTGTCCACAACACATTATTCCACTGATCAATCGTCCAATTCTTATGTTCTTTAGTCCAATTAATTCGTTTTATCTTGTTTTGCTAGCGTAGTAGTAGTTTTCGCAGAGCAATTCTTCCGTATAAACCCGCTTGCCTTAATCTTCTCTGTACCGTGGACACACTAATTGGTTTAGCACGCGCTCTATTCATTTCGGCAGCAATTTTTGGTGCTGTTTTTCGTCTATCGCGTTTACTTATCGGTATTAGATACCGGTCATCTGCAGATGTCGTCGCTTTGCGTCGTCCAGATCTTCTTTTGTTGGAAAATGTACCACTTTCTTCAAATTTTTTAACGTTATAATCAACGGTTCTGCGATTTAATCGTAATTCTTTTGCAATCTCGCGATTACTTTTACCCGTACAATGCTAGGCAATTATCATAGCACGCACTTCAACAGATAATTCCTTCGTCTTCGGCATTGCATTAAAATATTCACAATAACTCTCTATTTCACTGTTTTCGCAACCAAAGATGAACGATGACTAACATAAAATTTATTATCCTTTTTGAATAACACATCCTAATATTATAATTAGTTAGTACAATAACACAATGTTGGTAATACCTTTCGGAAATGCAGGTAAAACTGTTAATACTGTAGGGATTAGCCTATATAATATTTATGGTATTTTTCCAATTTATGACACCTTTACGATATATCATAAACAATTTAAGATTTTCGTAGAAATTCAAATGAAATTACTTCCACTAATAATATTGTTGAATAATTATAATACAGATTTTTCGAAAGATAATCCGTATTTCAGGAAACACATAAAATTGGGGTGGGCAAATAAATATGACCAGTAGTGTATTTTAACATATTAAGAATACATATAAATGATTGCAGGAATTTTACAAGTTTACAAAATATACCCCTGCGCATCTATGGTCAAGGGTACCTAAATCTCGTTTATATTATCGTTAACTTATCGCACTCTTTATTATTATAATAAGCAGATACGCTGTCATTTCGTGTTTACTTATGATATTGAAATGCAAGTTATTTTTAGTATAATTATTGTTGAAAAACCCTAGGTGATAATGACATGAAATTTGACGATAGATAAGCAGAAATACAGAAGGCGTCAAGTTAATACGTTAATATTATATTAATAATAAATTATTCAAATACGGCGTTTTTATACATATTTATATAATACTTATTATTCGTTGTGAAATTTATTTTATATTCTTAGACGTCAGGCACTAATTACCTAGTAAGAAGGCTTAAAATGATGTAAAAGTCATAAGTGTGATGTAATTTCAGGTAACAATACAATCTTTGCGTAAATAAATTTCAAAAACAAACATCAAATTGTATGAATACCATATCTATAAGTATTCTTATACAATACTGCGATTTATGTGAATAGATTTGCTGATATTGGATAATAATTCTTAAATTAATATAATAATGAATTGCTGATTTTAAAGACACAATTTGTTACGTAATAGGCATGAAAATATCGGTACATTTGAATTATCAATAGAGCCGTCACAGTTCTTTGCACAGCAAGTGCGCAATATGCACATACCGAATATTTACGGCGACTCATCTAAGGTCGATCGGTCTGCTCAGTTATACCGATTGAAAAGTCCTGGGGATGTATGACAGTGCTGCAAGACGAGGACAATAGAGATTTCGTAGTTGTGAGAATAGCTAAAGAATATTCAAACTGGTTTTTTGGGCAATTGTGTCGCATGCTTACATCTTTGTCTAATACATTTGGTATCGCTACAATATATAGACAAATAAATTATCTTTCTAACATACTGAAAGCTCTATTATCTTGTCGATAGCCCAAGCAAAAAGCGAACGCGTTGGCACCTGCACAATTCGTATTATTTGCTTCTTGGATCAACAAGTTTCTAAACGGCGATCGTCTAGAATAGATGATATTAATCGTCAGCCATTGTACACAGTCTGTCGCAGAGAAAAAGAAATTTTTTTTAAATAGTAATTCTTAGTGTCGCCATCTATTAAGGCAAATATGCGTCGGTAAAGTAGATCTTTCACCAATGTTATTGCAAAATATCATGACTTTTGCATTATTAGGAGCAGAGAAATCACGCATAAAGTAACAGTGCGTATTTGACATTGGTCGAAAAATAAATTTTGAACCAAGAGCAAATATCAAGTTCTGTTTTAAACTTGGTAAATCGTTTACTGAAACGCTTAATTTGAAGAAGTAAGTGTATGGTGAAGCGTGTTTATCACGTACGAGTGTGTATGAGTGGTATAAACGATTTAAAGACGGTCGTACAGACAAATGACGACGAACATCCTGGCTCAAAAAATTTGTGGTTACGGAAAGTAAAATCGAACTTGTGTGTGAATTTATCAGAAATGAGCCGAAATCCTCATTGCGATACGTGGGAATGGAATTAAATATTTCTTAGATTCAATTCATCGCATTTTGACACAGCATTTGGGACTGAGAAAGATTTGTGCAAGGTTTGTACCACAAAAGCTAACTGAATTCAATATTGTACAGACTTAACTAAAGACTTAAAAATGCGACGAAAACTTCAGCTATTCTATTTTATTTGGCGATGAGACGTGGTGTTTTCAGTATGATCCAGAGACAAAGCGGCAAAGCTCTGAATGGTGGCATTCAAGCGAAGAAAGACCGAAAAAAAGTCGTCTGGAGAAGTCAAAAGTGAAGACACTGTTGATTTGTTTTTATGATTCGAAAGGCACAAAGACTTTGTACCAATTAGCCAAACAGTCAATACTGTATATTACCTTATTATGAAGCGTCTTTTGGCGCGTATTGATCATGTGCGCCCTCAATATTGTAAAAATGGTAGCTGGCGTTTGTTACATGATAATGCATCATCCCACTTCCCCATCGACACTTATTACTGATTTTCTAGCTACAAATGGCATTTTAATCATTTTTTACCGTATTCACCGGATTTGGCACCCTGTGATTCCTATCTATTCTCGAAACTACATTTGCCGATGAAAGGACAACGTTATGTAGACGTCGAAGCAATTAAAAAGGTGTCGACAGCGATCTTGAAAGACATATCTAAAGATGAACTTAAAAATGTATTCAACATGTTAATTGATTGTGCAAAATTTCGTATTGAAGCCGAAGTCGACTACATTGAATTAAATAAATAAATTTTATCAAAATAGTAAGCTTTTGTTTTATTTTAAAAAAGTTCCATTTTCTCTGAGACAAACTGTGTATATCAAGAAGGAAATGCATTATTGTATGCCAAAAGAAAAATTATTTATGATTACATATTTTACGGTGGATATTCGGTGGAAACAACTAGGGATTTATATGTTATAAATTATCCAGAAAGATTTATGCCTATAGCGAGTATGATTCGTAGAATGGTCCAGCGGTCGGAAGCAACATTTACTTTAGTGCATTGTAACAATAAAAAATTTCCCTGATCAAAATGTCAGCGATTTAGAAATACAAATTTGTGTTTGGACAGAATTAAATCCTGCTCTCATCTTGACATATTTCTCGTTAATTTGGTATCACTGCCACATCAGTTCAAAAGATTTAAAAAAGTAAATATCGGTCCATCAATATCAACAACACAAGAACTTATTCTCGTCGTCTACATTGGGGAACAACTTTCAACACAACTTCTGTTGAGTTCGATTTTTCAGCTGTTTTAAAGTTAAATAGGCATGCTGATTTCAAAGCTGTAGTTAGTTTTCTTCTATCACGTCTAGTTTCTGATCTGCAGCTTATATTTATGTAGCCACTCTGCGAGCAAGGTGAACGATTTCACCAAGATTTTGAGATCATGGAGGCACGACATCCGGGTAGATGGGATGTATGTATATGTGATGGCTGACTATTATTGGAGAATCAAGCGAGATGGTCCACAGATTGAACACTCCAAGGAAAGCTATAAGCGAGTATTTTTACCAAAATATGTATATTTGCCGTTTGGTAGAAGAACTTCGCTACTTGTATGAACCCAAATTAATTTCCAGAAACCATATATAGCGTTTGTATGAATAAAATTATTCTCTGCGAACAGTATATTTGGTAATTTTTTCCTTTACTTTCCTTTGTATGCACATTTTGTATGACTTTTGAGACAAAGAAAGGGTATCCTGTAGCTTAAAAAGTTGACATGATAGACAAAGTTAGGATCATTTTTGGATTCAGATGCGAAAAGTTAGTTTAAAACAAGTGTCACTTCTAGGTCAACAATGTTTGCATTTCCCAGGGTCATTATCGCCGCGATGTGAATAAATGAAGTAGTGATTAATGAATACTATAATAACGATTTATTTCTATATTCTATTGGGTTGGCAACTAAGTACTTTCGGTATCTGCTTCTGGGTTTCCGGGCTGGAACCGCGTCACTAGTATATCTGCCGACGTTTCGTACCCATTTGTATGGGACATCTTCAGGGCTGAACTACTGCACTGAAACTGAGTTTCAGTGCAGTACCCATACAAATGGGTACGAAACGTCGGCAGATATACTAGTGACGCGGTTCCAGCCCGGAAACCCAGAAGCAGATAGCATGGACCACGACCGCGGAAGTCTACGTACCAAATTAAGTACTTTCGGTTTTGTAGTATAAAATAAAACACTTTTTTTTAAACAAAGAATAGTTTTTAATCAGTTATATATTTTCCAATTTGCTCAATGACCTTTTGCCATCTTTCTTTCAGCTGCATGATTCCGCGCTCATAAAATTTCTGGTCCTTATCAGCAAAAAACTGAGCCAGGTGCGAGTGAAGGTCATCGTCATTTGTGAAAGTTTTACCATTCAAAGAATTCCGCAAACTTCGAAATAAATGGTAATCAGATGGTGCTAGATCAGGGCTGTATGGGGGATGTGGCATCACTTCCCAGCCAAGCTCCAATAGTTTCCCACGAGTTGCCAAAGATGTGTGAGGCCTTGCATTATCTTGGTGGAAAACTACACCTTTCCGATTTGACAATTCTGGCCGTTTTTCTTTGATTGCTTCATCCAGTTTTATTAATTGTTGACAGTAAACATCAGAATTGATCGTTTGGTTCCTTGGAAGCAGCTCAAAAAACACAACACCTTTGTAATCCCACCAAAGTGATAGCACGATCTTTTTTGGATGCAATTCAGCTTTCGATGTGGTTTGAGCTGGTTTATCGTGTTTGCTCCATGATCGTTTTCGAACTATGTTACTGTACAGGACCCATTTTTCATCACCAGTGATGATTCTTTTTAAGAAAGGGTCGGTTTCATTTCGTCTAAGGTGCATATCGCAAAAGTTGATTCTTTGTGTTAAATGAATTTCTTTCAATTCGTGAGATACCCAAATATCAAGCTTCTTAACTAGCCCAAGACATTTTAAATGTTTTTCAATTGTTGTGTGCAATACATGTAGCCTCTCCGCAACCTCTCGAACAGTTATATGACGATCCTCTTCAATTATGACTTTGATTTGGTCATCATCAACTTCAGTAGGCCGACCAGAACGTTGGTCATCTTTGAGGGAAAAATCTCCAGAACGGAATTTTTTATACCAATTCTGACACGTGCGCTCTGTTAAGCAATTAGCACCATAAACTTCACATATCTTCTTGTGAGCCGCAGCAGCTTTCTTTCCTTTACGGAAATAAAATAGTAAAATATGTCGAAAATGTTCGTTTCTGCACTCCATTTAAAATTAACCCACAACTAATAGCTTTAATAAAAATCACGCACTACTTGCTTCTGAAGTTACGTCAATGTGACTAGTATCACGCGACAAACGGTAAAGTACAGCACTAATATACGTTATACAAAAAATAAAGCAACGCTCCCTATCAGTAAAAACCGAAAGTACTTAGTTGCCAACCCAATATTTACGTCGAAAAAACATATCACGTGCGTGACAGCACAATCACGCAATATCTCGATTTAGTCACGTAATAATCTGCATTTAAACACACCTACAGTCTATTCAGTGAGACCTTACGTTACATGCGTAATAAATGTTTTAGTAAGTGCCCCCGGTAGCTAGGCAACGAACAATGGCGCTATGATTTATTCACAAATATTCCCAAAGCGATAGCGAATTTTAATTTATTTCCCATAAAATACTGCAAAAGTTGATCATTAAAAGTACTCATTTTAATTTATAGATTTGCAACAATACGACTATACTATTATTTAAAAATATTTTTAATCATTTCTAATAATAATAATCGACACAATATCCTAGGCAATATATTTAGAAGCCTTTTATAACATCACGCCAATGATACACATTTGCGGTGGTATTTGGTTTCGTGACGTCTCACTTTGCGCATGATTTGATGACGTATTGTACCAGTCTCTAACTGAATGGACTGTACACGAACACACAGAAGGATAGTGTGTAAGCTAATATTGTTCAAGACAAAATAATCAGATCTTTTTTTATTATCGGGAAATTAAATTGCATAGGTATCTTGGTTTACTACGAAATAACGTTATACTTGTTGTGCAAGAGTAATTTAATATTGAAATTTGGTTCCAGCGAAATGGTTACCATGGCCACAATAACCCGTTATATTAGAAATTTTTTAAATACTATTTTACGACATATTTTTTATGATCGGTTAATTTACTGCTCATCTCAAGAGGCTGGCTTATTTATGCATTTAATAAATAATTAATTTTTTAAATCTTTCTATAATTTTCAATTCAATTTTATTTCAAAATTAATATTTTTTCTCATAATTACATTTATTTCACTTAAATTTAAAAAAAAATTTTTTAATTAAAATTGTTTAATTATATATTATTACAGAATCTTTTTTATTTTTGTTTCAAAAAGAATGTATTATTGTTAAGTTATATAATTTTTTAAGTTTATTTCTTTTTTATTACTCGTTTCTTATTTACTTATTGATATGAAGCTAAAGGGTTTTCCAATAAGGACTTGACAACTTTTTCTCAAAATAAAATGCAGACCATTTGAGATATTTCAAAAACTTTATTATCGGGTTGAAGTACAATCAAAACATTTATGATTGGAACTCGACTTCGTTCATAAGGCCACCGCGGGCACGTTTGCAGCGGTCGATTCGTTGGACCCAATTTTCGATGACTCGGCCACACAATTCGGCCGAAACGGCTGCTATTTCGAGTTCAATGTTGGCTATGAGCTCTTCTAACGTTGTCGGCTTGTTGGCATAGACCAATGACTTGACGTAGCCCCAAAGAAAAAAATCTAGAGGCGTTAAATCGCACGAACGAGGCTGCCATTCGACTGGTCCATTTCTTGAGATAACACGCTCATCAAACTTACTCTTCAATAAATCGATTGTAACGTGTGCTGTGTGGCTTGTAGCACCGTCCTGCTGAAACCACATGTTGTCCAAGTCCATATCTTCCAATTCGGGCCAAAAATAATTAACCGGTAATCATGGCGCGATAACGATTACCATTCACAGTAACGTGACGATCATTATCGTCGACGAAAAAATATGGCCCTATGACGCCCCCGGCATGCAAACCGCACCAAACAGTTATTTTTTGTGGATGAAGTGGTGTTTCATGAAGCACATGTGGATTTTCACCCGATCAATAACGCATATTTTGCTTATTGACGAACCCATTGAGCTAAAAATGAGCTTCGTCACTGAAAATGATTTTGCGATGAAATTGATCATCTTGGCGCATCTTTTCCAAAGCCCAATGGTTCATCGGCTTTAATTCTTGAGTCAACTTGATCTTGTATAGGTGTAAACCAAGATCCTTACGCAAAATTCGCCATAAAGTGGTCTGGGCGATGCTCAACTCTTGAGAACGCCGTGGAATTGGAATTGGAATACTGACGTTTCAACGGCAGCAATATTTTCGACACTTCGACCAACCCGTTGTTTCACTGGGACGGCAACATCACACGACGAATATGTAGACTCAAATTTTTGCACTAAACTTGTTACTGCCTGTCTACTAGGGCGACAATTACGACCGAAAATCGAAGTTAACGCTCTTAAAGTAGCGGTCACCGACTCCGAATTTCTATAGTAAATTTTTATAATTTGCAGACGTTGTTCGTTCGTATACTTTACCATGATGAAAATGTTAAGTTTACTGAATAAATTGACAGTGACAGTTGGATGATTAACGAAAGGGTGCGTTCACAAATCGAATTAAAAGTTGTCAAGTCCCTATTGGAAAACCCTTTACAATGAAAGTTATCACTACAACATTTATCAAAGAAATTATTTGTTGCTTCAAAGATAACAATAATGATGTAGAAAATGAAAAAATCTCTAATATCAACTTTACGACACATGCTTTTTCAGTTTTACAATGCTATTATATCCTACTTCTTTAACTGTATATTTTATTCCCTAATTAATTTATATTATTATTTATATAAACATCATAAATTACGTAATTCTTTAATTAAGACATGTTTATAATAGAAACCTCATTTCTCTGTCGTCAAGAGAACTCGAAGTGTAGCATAACGTAGCTCTGAGTTATTACAACTCGAGGTGTAGCATAATGTAATGCCGCCTTATTACAATCGACCAGCTACTTTTTACTTGTCTATCCTCTTATTAAAACTTCCCACTCTGTAAATATCTAGGCGTCAAGCCACAAAGCATCTCGTAACATCAGATATCTATTTCTTAAAATTATCTCCTCGTCACCGAGGGAGTATCGATAAAATAAATAAAAATAAAGATAAAATTTGACATCTTTTCCTTTAGCTCGTTGGCTAAAGTACACTCAGCAATTATAAATTGTGCCCCCATAAATTGTGTATTATGTACACAGTCTACAATGTGTTTACAAAATTCCGATAACGCGTGGTTTTTTTAAAGCGTTCATTATAGTTGCAGTTGCTATTGTTCTCTATGTTCATGTATAAAAATTTAAACGATATACATTTTGTTTGTATGTGTACAATCAAATAATAATATAAATCTTTTAAGAAAATGATTCTTAGTGTACATTCATTATTAGAGCGGCGACGAAAGTGGCAATACCATAGGCGGTACGGTAGAACGGGCAATTGGTGCGCAGTGAATGAAATGATTCACATCAAATACAATACGGTTCACAGTTGGTGTTTAAGTGTAAAGTATAAACTGCGGCGAAAGTGTCCGTAGCAGTGCCGTGTCTAGACTTATTCTTACACAATTAGTGCTTACCTAGTAATATGTAATTTCATAACCCTGGTAATGTGTTGTGGAAGTAACTGTACATCTGCATCATTGCATACGTCTCTACGGTTGCTTCTGTAAATGACGTCCTTCGCGACGAGAAAATGTTTTTGTATAAAGAAAAAGATCGTTCGGCGTCTATTGATGTAATTTTGGCAGAAAGAAGCTGTTGTTCAAAATCATTCCAGGGTCCACTATTTGCACATTTGTCATAAATAGTTCGTAAAACATGCAAGTCCGGATTTTTTTTTAAAACACTTAATAATTTTTGATGAGCTCGTACACCAGCAGCGTCAGTTAAACTATGCAAATGAGCGGTCACATTTTGCACTATGCATAGTGATGCGTCTAAGGGCAGCGAATCGTTTTCGTTTTGAAATTTTGTAATTGCTTCTACTAATGGATGGTAATTGTTATATATATATTGTATGCAGATCTTCCAGAATTTGGGGATTTTCAAATTGATGTTGACTGTCTCTGATTGCTTGGGATTCGGTTGGCTTAAATTTTGATATAACGGATTTAACTTTGTGAAAATTCTTATGGTAATAAAAAGCTGCATTTATCCACGTGCCCCATCGTGGTTCCGGTGGTTCCGAAATATCTGGACAAGTTTTATGAAATTCTTTAAGTCGTTTAGGGGATTTAAGAAACACTTGTTTGGTGGATCCAATCAAATGATCAACGTTTTTATAACTACTTCTAACATTTTCAGCAACTAAATGAAGAGCATGGAGTACACAAGTTATGTGTATTAATTTAGGAAAAGTTACTTTTAATAAACGTCCGAGTAGTAACATAGTAGCAGCACCATCTGTTACAAGCATGCAGACTTGAGTACTATGAATGTGAAATTTCTTTAAGGTGTTCATTATTATTTGCCGAATATTTGCCGCAGTACATGCTTGTATACGTTTACAGGCTAACAAATAGGGCTGTGAAAATGTGTTGGCTGATAAAATACGTACGATTACGTTTATTATACTACTTTTTTTTAAATCAGTAGTCTCATCTACAGTAATCCACACATTTTTATTATGCAATTCTCTTCTTGCTATATTTTCAAGCCTCTCTCTTAAACGCGGCAAATGTTTCTGTAAAGTTCTTCTTGCAGGTAATTTATAATTTGGCAGATATTTATTCCAGAACACTTGAAAAGGGCGTTTGCTGATTAAACGAAGCGGCAAATTACATGCAGTCAACATAAATAAAAAATCATAAAGGAATGTTGCATAAGGTATTTCATTTCTTTTGTTCAGTTTATGTATTCCACTGTTCACATGTTTTTTACAATTGTCTTTCTTCCGTATTATAAGTCGCTTATTACAAACCAAACACAATACTGCACATCCATCATACTTTAAATCGGGAAATTCTGCTATGTATTTTCTAACCGACGTAGCAAACGGCACAGACTTTCGCGACATGTTTGTGTGAAGTTATTATAAACACTAACCGTGAACCGTATTGTATTTGATGTGAATGATCTCATTCACTGCGCACCAATTGCCCGTTCTACCGTACCGCCTATGGTATTGCCACTTTCGTCGCCGCTCTATTCATTATCTATACTATCATTTTTTAATATTTTAACAATTTTGTTTGTAATTTTTGTTAAAAATTTAGAAAGCTATAACGTGTCCGTAACACATTCATTAATTTAGTTTTCTTTTATCATATTTCTTTACAGAATCATTAATCTTAATAACCTTAAGCTTAACCTTAATTTCCCTTTTGTTGTTACTGCTATTCTAGTTGTCTCTTAGTTAACAGTGTTTTCGGTTCACTCGTTTGTATAGTTACTATCAAAGTCTGTTGGAGCCATGTTTGGTAATATGTATTTATTCCCGTACCGCGTATATGATTTAAACCTCGCTTTTTGCTTTTCCTTTTATCGTAACATTTATATGAGTATGTCCTTCTGCCTGTTAACTTTCATCTGTAGATAACTTTAAATTTTACCTGTTTTAATAAATTTTATTTATTATTAAACTTTAGTCTAAACAATGTTGAATATTATTAACTTATTATCCTTCCGCAGTCAACTATTTTTTCTTAAAAATCCTTTGTCGATGTGTTTTATTCTTCTTTTTTCATTTTGTAATTTCACCGCATTTTGACGTTTTTGCCTATTGCTAATTTCTCGTAGAAAAGTCCTTACATTCACCCGTCTTCTGACCTGTGCAGTGGGAAGGTGTAAATTTGAAATAGCCGAATCCTAGAGGGGTTTCTTGTATAATTGTATTATTGAGCCCTCTGCAACGCTAGTTGGATCAATTCATTGCTATTTCAATTAAAACATGTTTTCTTATTCGTTCGCGAGTATCATAAGATTTACCGGATTTTACAAAAAAATTAGTGAAATGTCTACAGTTATAAAAGCTCATGGCTGTGCTATTAAATATTGGTTTTAGAAAATGTAGTTTACTTTTTTTATTATATTTAATCTAATGTCTCATGGACGAATGCTTTCCCAAAATTTAATATATTTTGTTTCTTCGACATTGTTTACTTCTTATGATTTTTTGCATGCGTAATTTTATTTATTCTTTGTTAAAAAGTTTCTGCAAATAAAATTAATTCATCCATTAAACGAATTATGAAGTTGTTAACCTTGAATACCAGAGAGACGCAGTACGCGTGGACGAGTACTTTTGACCGTAATTGTATAAGTAACAGGCGCCTTTTTCTGAAAGAGGTTTTTTTTATTTATCCTATATAAAAGCTAAAACAACTACAAATCGATGTAATTACACAACACTGATAACTGTGACTATTATTGATTAAAAATCCATTTCATAAAATATTATTCTTAACTTTCCTTATTTGAGAGTTTATTTTGAAGAAAATATAAAGAGTATAAATTTTAAAAAAAATTCTTTTTAAAGATTCAAGTATATTTATATATATCAGTGTCATTTACTTTTAAACAATTTTATTTTTCATAGCTAGCTATTTCAATATTGAAAGAGTTGATTCAGTATTTAAATATTTTGCAGTTGTAATATGAAAATCTTTATGATGGCTTGGCTAATTCGAATAACGCTTCACCTGTATTATGTTACAATATTTAACCGATAAGACAGTTCATATATTTTATTAGCATGGCAATTGAAACAGTAATAGACTTACTATTTCAATTGCTATAGTAAGTAACAGCAATCTTAAAAAGCATAATTTCATATACAGTGTCACTGTCAAAACCGTACAGATAACAGCAAAACCATTATTCTATTTCAGCATAGAGACTAAGTAATTTTAAGAATATTTAGGTTTCGAAATAAACATACAGTGAGTCACAAAAGTTTTTTTACACTCCGTGAATGTTGAATGAATATCATCAAATATGAACATCCTGTTATGATAAAGCATATTTACGTCCACTTAACAACGTTAATGTATTTTACTTTCTTTCCAGTCAAATTCTATCTGTAAAAATTTTTACTTCAATTTTTATTTTTGTTGTTCTTTTTTTTGTTTTGATTTTTCTTTTTCTGTTTCTTTTTCTTTGTCTTTGTTTTTATATTTATTTTTACTTTAATTTTATTGTTGTGTCTTGTTCGTAATTTCGACGGAGCCTATGATTGATTGACTTAATCGTTTAAGGTTGATATACAGACTTGTTCATTCTAAAATTAGATATGCACTGTCCACAAGTGGAAAGAGTGCAGTTAGGTTAAAGCGCGCGAGAAAGGAGGATAGAATATCTCTCACTGGCAGTTTCGTTTTCTCCCACTTTTGTATTGCAAACAACTTCCCCTACTTTCTCGCGTTTATTTCAAGAATATTTTATTAGTTTCACGCCAAACGGCAAAACATTTCAAGAAAATAGCCATGTTTGAAAATCTTTTTAATTTTTAGAATTTTCTATTTCATTTATTTAAGAATATTTTATTAGTTTCACGCCAAACGGCAAAACATTTCAAGAAAATAGCCATGTTTGAAAATCTTTTTAATTTTTAGAATTTTCTATTTCATTTATTTCAAGAATATTTTATTAGTTTCACGCCAAACGGCAAAACATTTCAAGAAAATAGCCATGTTTGAAAATCTTTTTAATTTTTAGAATTTTCTATTTCATTTATTTCAAGAATATTTTATTAGTTTCACGCCAAACGGCAAAACATTTCAAGAAAATAGCCATGTTTGAAAATCTTTTTAATTTTTAGAATTTTCTATTTCATTTATTTCAAGAATATTTTATTAGTTTCACGCCAAACGGCAAAACATTTCAAGAAAATAGCCATGTTGCATTTTATTAAAAGATTCAAATAAAATGCATCAAATAATTTATACAATTCAAAAATGTAGGTACGTATTGTCAATGCACGCGAGAAAGTAGGGGAAGTTGTTTGCAATACAAAAGTGGGAGAAAACGAAACTGCCAGTGAGAGATATTCTATCCTCCTTTCTCGCGCGCTTTAACCTAACTGCACTCTTTCCACTTGTGGACAGCGCATATCTAATTCTAGAATGAACAAGTCTGTATAACCCCTTTCCACTTTAGTTTTCGTATTCTGTATACGTATTTCGACAATTAAGTTGTCATCATCAGCAAATAATTAAAGTGTGTGTGTGTGTGTGTTTTGACTTTCGATGATACAGATCGTTTACGGAATTTGTTTCATGCGGGTTTTTTGCCGTAGTTTTCCAGGTGCGACACTGTTTAATTATCTGCTGGTGATGACAAACTAGTCGTCGAAATACGTATACAAAATACAAAAATTAATGTGGAAAGGGGTTATCTATCAAGGTTAAGTGATTTTGTTTTTTTTTTGTTTTTGTTTTTGTTTTTATTTTTATTTTTGTTTTTATTTTCATTTTTATTTTTATTGTTATTTTTATTTTATTTTTTAATTTTTGTTTTCGTTTTTGTTTTACTTCTTTTCTTTTTCTTTTCCTCTTTGTTTCGTTTTTGTTTTTTATTTTTATTTTTACTCTCATTTGTATATCTATTGTAATATTCTTCTGTGGGTTCTTCAATGCATAACTGAACAGAATGAGTAAAGCAGAAGCGGAAGATACAACTTGCTAATATTAAGAGTCTCCAGGAGACGATGCTCAACGTACCTTCAACAAAGTTGTGGAAATAATGTCTGGAAACGATCGCTGACAGAAGATCGCCAGGCTCGCGGAAAGGATGTTGAAAACGAAGATAAGTGAGACAGAAGCAACGGCGGTAGCCAACTAAGGCTAATTATAAGAAACCAGTAATGCAAACAGCGGTTTCAGGATGGACTTTTACCTTGATAAAATGGGGTTCTTAGTGGATGCAAAGTCAACACAACGGGAAAGTTGGGCTCTTCCCTAAGTGCGTTAGGGATTTCTCTTACTCAAAAAAAAAAGGAATGTTGTTCTGTAATTAAAGATGCACACATTGTCCGGAATGCAGAGTAAATTTCAAGATAGTCACGTTGAATAAAATTTACAAATTAATCACAAAAATTATTGGGGACTAGTTGAAGCAATAGAGAATTTAGAAAACCCTCCGCTTCGTTAGAGAACTCTGTCTATTTTCTATTGCCCTATTCTACATTTAGATTTAATACTAATAAATAGAAGACATTTGCTAACACAAAAAATTTATAATTTAAGCATACTACATATCATATAATATAAATACGTTCAGATTCTCAGAAAGAAAATACTATTTAGACAAAACATCATTAAGAAAGACCATACATATTAGCATACAGTGTATTCGGAATATATCTTTCGAAAAATCTGTATTATAATTATTCAACAATATTATTAGTGGAAGTAATTCCATATGAATTTCTACGAAAATCTTAAATTGTTTATGATATATCGTAAAGGTGTCATAAATTGGAAAAATACCATAAATATTATATAGGCTAATCCCTACAGTATTAACAGTTTTACCTGCATTTCCGAAAGGTATTACCAATATTGTGTTATTGTACTAACTAATTACAATATTAGGATGTGTTATACAAAAAGGAAAATAAATTTTATGTCAATCATCGTTCATCTTTTGTTGCGAAAACAGTGAAATAGAGAGTTATTGTGAATATCTTAATGCAAAGCCGAAGACGAAAGAATTATCTGCTGAAGTGCGTGCTATGATAATTGCTTATCATCGTACAGGTATAAGTAATCGCGAAATTGCAAAAGAATTACGATTAAATCGCAGAACCATTATTATAACGTTAAAAAATTTGAAGAAAGTGGTACATTTTCCAAAAAAAGAAGATCTGGACGACGCAAAACGACGACATCTGCAGATGACCGGCATCTAATACGGATAAGTAGACGCGATAGACGAAAAACAGCACCAGAAATTGCTGCTGAAATGAATAGAGCGCGTGCTAAACCAATTAGTGTGTCCACGGTACAGAGAAGGTTAAGGCAAGCGGGTTTATACGGAAGCATTGCTCTGCGAAAACCACTACTACGAAAGCAAAACAAGATAAAACGATTAAATTGGGCTAAAGAACATAAGAATTGGATTATTGATCAGTAGAATCATGTGTTGCGGACAGACGAATCGAAGTTTGAACTTTTAGTAAAAGGCGAATTTTCGCAGGAGAAAGAGTACTGCCAGCATGTATTGCGCCTACCGTAAAACATGGAAGAGGTTCAGTAATGATTTGGGGTGTTTTGGTGGAAGATCTGTAGGCGATCTCGTCAAAATTGAGGGAATCCTAAGAAAAGAAGGCTACAAGGAAATTTTAGAAAATAACGCTGTTCCTTCAGGACTAAGGATTCTTGACAAAAACTTTGTATTTCAACAGGACAACGATCCGAAACACACTTTTAGATTGTGTGGCGATTACTTGCGTCAACTAGAAGAGCAAGGGCAAATCTCTATAATGGTATGGCCAGCTCAAAGTCCTGATCTGAACCCAATAGAGCTTCTTTGGGAAGAATTGGACCGGAAGGTTCAAGAACGTGCTCTATCATCCACCACTGTACTGTGGGAACAACTTCAAGAAGTCTGGGCACAAATTACAGAAGATACACTGCAAAAATTAATTGAAAGGATGCCGCGGTTATGTGCCACAATTATCAAAAATAAAGGTGGGCACATTGATGAGAGCAAAATTTAATAATAAAGTTTTTATATAAGAAAAATGTAACTATTTTATGTTTATTTTACTCTATTGTATTGGTACAATAAATAAATTTTCAGTACACATTTGATAGTTTAATAATTTTGGCTAAAACTAAGGGTGGGCAAATAAATATGACCGGTAGTCTATATCGCACCAATTGTATTGCACTTTCGACCCGATATGACATTTTGATTTAGTACGTGTTTACAAATTTTATTACATCTTTACATGCAAATTTACTAATAATTTTATCTTTAACAGGATATTAACAAATCAAACGATCAGTAAACTAATATTAACTCAATAACAACAATTGCATTACTTAATTCCATAAAATAAATAGTATAAATTTAATATAATATATATAATAATAATAATAATATAATGCAAATAACGCCAGTGAATGTTTTTTATGCAAATAAATTAAACTGCAATAAATCAAAATATTGCTTTTCATGCAGCTCAAAAGATTAAAATGTTCGTTGTTATGGCTTGTTAATTATGTATTGTTACTACAATATATAAAACAACAGCATCAGACTTTGCTTTAATTATGTTTTGAAAGTCATCAGACAGTTTTAATGTAAAAAAAAGTCGTGAAAATTAGAGCGTACTCCAATTACCAGAGCCAATCAATTATGTATACTTATTTACTTTAATTGACATTATATACATCAATATAAATAGGGCATCTATTATGCTACAAATTGTATGTAACGTGTCTGATCACAGTTTAATTTGTTGTATTCTAAATTAGGAGTGCTGAAATGAACAGGCCCAAATCAATTAGTACGATTCAAGAATGATTAAGTGGAATTTAATAAAAAATACTGTTTAAGTTTTATTTCTTAATGACGCTGTTCTTTCTGTTTTTTTCTTTTTAACATTCGTACAAACACATAAACTGGTAATTAAAGAGATATAAATAAATAAGATTATATAAGTGTATTATTTGCAATCAGCAATTAAAAAACACATGCATTAACAGAGGACACTTTGATAATGAAAATAATCCATGTAACATTTGGAGAATTATTTTTTCTCTTCTATATACGTACAAATGTATACCACCATCTATTGAAGTTTGACCAAATAATAATGGGTGTTTTTTAAGCTGCATGAGAACTATCGATATCGATAACTATGGTTTGACAGCTGATAATGTCAAACTGTGTTGACATTTCTGTTCAGAAAGGTTTGGCAAGTCATCATGAATCGTTTAACGTCAGAACAGCCCTTCCAAATTGTGGAAATTTATGCTGACTGAATTTTTGTTTCCAAAAATTAATCAGCTAAACATCGACGACATTTGGTTCCAACAAGATGGTGCAACTTGCCATACAGCGCGCATAATAATCGATTTATTACAAAATCAATTTGGTGACAACTTTATTTCCAGATGTGGTCCTGTTCACTGGCCCCCTCGTTCGTGCGATTTAACACCTCTGGATTACTTTTTATGGTGCTATGTTAAGTTATTGGTTTACGCCGACAAATCAGCAACTCTTGAAGCCAATATTCAAGCCACCATTGACGCCATACGGTCAGATTTATTGGAAAAAGTAGTCAAAAATTGGACTGATCGAATGGACCATATAACTCGTGGGCGCGACGGAGATATGCCGGAAATCATATTTTAAAAATAAATGCCATGAAATTATCTACCAGATTATAATAAAAAAAATTTCATTCCAACAATATTTCTGTCTTGTATTATCATTTTAAGTTCTCGAGCTCTTAATAAAAATCAAAAAATAAAAGATAACTAATACTAAAAAAAATAATTTATTGCTCTGAAGAATAACAACAAGTACCAAAATCTAATGAAAATTTCAATTTTTACTATTCATTATAAACAAAATTCTTAAATATTGTTTTTGTCATAAAAACTATTACGATGATAACTGCTTGGACAACTCGCAGCATCCTTTCGACTAATTTTCTGAATGTTGCAATGTTGTTTCATTCTTTTTGAAGAATATTTCAGAATTATTCCTTGGAAGTAGGGCCGATAATTTGGACTCTTCTATCAAGTTCATGCCTTAGTAACTCAATAGGGTTGAAATCTGGGCTCTGCAGTGGTCATGTCATTCAGATATCGGGCTGTATGCTCTGGATAATTATTGTGCATAAAAGTAAAATTCTCGCCGATTACTCGCAGTTCAGAAGCTGTATCGGCATTATTCCTTCGATTCGGTATAACGTCCCTGTTCCTAAGTAAGAAAAGCAACCCCAAGCTATAACTGAACCGCTACCGTGTTTTATTGTTGGTACAGTGCATTCGGGAAGCATCCTCTCATTAACGGAACGTCTAACAAACACTCTTCTGTTTTGACCAAACACTTTAAATATTAATTCATCAGTCTATAAAACATTTATATTTATACCGTCCAATCTCGCGATGATTTCAGACTCACTGTAGGCTTTTCAAATGATTATCCTGGCGTAGCAATGTTTACCAGTTGCTACGCGACCGTGTCAATTTCCTGCCACCAGCAGGCATTTGACCGTGGTAGCTGAAATCGGAAAGCTGCATTATGAGGTCCGCTTATTGTAGTAAATTAAATAATAAACACCCGCTTGAGATTCGTTATTTCGTAGTGAATGAGATCGGAGAAAGAACTGCGGCATCAGGTTCCCCAGCGTGTTAGAATCGACTATGGTGGTTCAGGAAGGCTACCACCTGTGAAATTCTCAAGTACATTTACGGGACTTGCGAAGCACCGACATTGTATTTGCAAATAACGCACCTATCTCTGGATAAAATTTTCAAATAGTTCTTGCCACGAGATGAAACACATGAATATTCAACAAATGCCGTCGTTTTCCAAAAGCACGATCTACACAACGCAATATACTTGCTCCATCATTAAGAAACATTACTAGTTCTCTGCTGAAACTTCAAATTATGCTAATGTATCTTGTATCAGTGTTATAATTGCTTCTCTATTACATATAGTTTTAGTATTTTACACGCTAATAACAATGGGAAGGTAACGCTTTAAGAAGCTCCAATGTGCGCACTATAACGTTAACAATAGAATTTTTCTTTGTATCTATTATATTGTCCACGCATAACCAGTTGTTCATTTACTAACTCGGTCATTTTGTTTTTAATTTCTTAGTCGGACAAAGTGAGTAGCTCTACTTATTAGTTGTAGTATATGATCATCTGCTTATGATGGATTTAGACAGTTACGATCCTCTATGTCGCTTGCTTCTTGATATTGGTGAATACGAGGGTAGTTTGACTAGTGAGAATGAAAAAGAAAAACGAATTTTTTAAATACAAAATAATTTTTATTTTTCAATATATTCTCCTAAAAGAGCAATACATTTACTCCAACGATGCTCCAATGCCCTTATGCCATCTCTAAAATGCGATTCCGGAAGACTTGCAAAATACTCATTTACGAAGATGATAAGCTTGTCGTTAGATGAAAATTTCTTTCCACCTAGTGCCGTTTTCAATTTTGGGAAAAGGTGGAAGTCGGAAGGGGCTAGATCCGGCGAATAAGGCGCATGCGGTACTAATTGGAAATGCAACTCGTGGATTTTGGACATCGCAACTGTGCTGGTATGCGAGGGAGCGTTGTCTTGGTGAAACAGAATCTTTTTGTTTGCAATTCCTGGTCGTTTAGCACGAATCCCAACATTTAATTTTTGTAGAAGTTCTGCATAATATTGTCCGTTTATTGTGGCATCTTTCTGAAGGTAATCGATGAGCAAAATGCCCTTTGAATCCCAAAAAATTGATGCCATCACCTTGTTTGCCGATAAAGTGGTTTTCGCTTTCTTTGGAGGTGCAGAACCACGTTCTAACCATTGTTTCGACTGTTGTTTAGTTTCGGGTGTACTCTAGTGTATCCAAGTTTCATCGCAAGTAACAAATCGCCTACAAAAATCAACCGGATTCCGCTTGTAAAGATCCAAACACTCATTGTAAATGCGCAAACGAGTGAACTTTTGATCAGTCGTAAGCAATCTCGGCACCCATCTTGCCGAAAGCTTGGAAAGGCCCAATTCTTTCGTTAAAATGTGGTGTACGCGTTCTGTTCAAATGTTTACCATGTCTGCTATCTCTCTCACTTTGAGTCGTCGATCTTATGTAATAATATTATGGATTTTTATAATCATTTCCTTAGAAGTCACGATTTTGGGTGTTCCAGAGCGCGCTTCATCAACACAGCTTGTTCTACCACGTTTGAATTCATTTACCCATCTACTTATTGTGGCGGATGATGGAGCAGATTCACCTAATGTTTCCCGTAACTCATCTTTTATTTCGGTAGTTTTCATACCCTTAACTACGAAGTATTTAATCACCGCACGATACTCTACTTTTTCCATTTTAACAAAACGACGTGTTGCTTCTTTTTCAATCAGCTGTCAAAAATAAACTAATCAACCGATTTATCTAAATATCGGAATGTAAACATATAAATAGGCAACCTAAATTACAGTGCATTTGTTTTACTAATTAGAGCGCCACCTATATTTCATTCTCACTACTTGTCAAACTATCCTCGTAGTGTATTTTACTTTCGTGTTATTATGTTGGATCGTTTAGCCTATTGATTTACCACGGGACAATTGGAACACTGTTATTTGCTTACTGTACCATCACAATAAATATTTAAACAGAAATTAAAATCACAATCAAATTTTCTAAATGATCAAGGCTGTTTAGTCCCATCGACAAAACGCGTTTAATAAATAGATTAAGAAAAAACAGGCATATTACACCATGCAAACCAATGACGACCACTTGCGCAATATCATGGTTAAGAAATGATAAATTACGTACTTATAACACTTTTTGTATTTATGTAAATGCAGCGCTAAGAAAGGGTTACGCAGATGTTAAATGCATTTATTTTGTTTCGTATTTTCAAACAATTTCGTAAAATATATTACCCCACGACTATTTATTGTATTTTTGTCTTGAAATTCAAGTTTAACTTTAAAAAAGTATTATTCGAAAGGAGGAAAGTCATGCAAAATAGTAAAAAACATGCGAGCCAATGACGACCACTTGCGCAATATCACGTTTAAGAAATGATGAAAGGTAAATTTCCATAGAGTTAAATAAATACCAATTCACTTGAACAAGAAACGTTTTTTTAAGAATTTTTTTCAGAAATAAATGGGTCAGGTTAATATAGTATACTTGGTATGTATGTACTACGTTCATTATACTCAGAAAGTTCTTTAAAAGTTCAAATCCATACCTGCACGGTTTTCTGTTTCCCTCCAGTAAACCTGTAGTAGATACCAATGGCTGATGAAATGATAAGAACAACGGCGAGCACAACGTAGTCCCAGGCACCAAAAATGTTAACAACCATGGTGTTGCTTGTTAATAACGGCCAAAGTATATGCAAAAATAGTCTATGAAACCATTACACCTGAAACTATAAAGAAACAACTTCTTAACAGAAAAAAATGCATGCTAAATTTAGAAACAATTCATCAATAAAACATTATCTGAACACAAACACAATGCCTTACACTAGTTTTGTAAAAATATAGATTTTTCGTCAGTTATCAGACCTAAATAATATATACACTAAATGCTCAATTGTTTACTAAGTGCGTAATTTTGCATTAATTAAACACGATTAACGAACACAAGTAACAATTGCTTGCTTTTAAAACTAGACTTTAGCAAATACTCGTTCATAATAACGGTTATATAGATATGTATGTATACTAAAGAGTGTTTCAAATTGCGCGGTATTTTTTAAGAATAAATAAAATATAGATGGCGCACTGAATTTGTCTGGGTATGTAGGCATTTAAAAAGTGTGATGTATGACATTTATAAAAGTGGCTTCGTACACGGTACAACAACGCGTTCTGTGAAGAGTTTTTAGAAAATTACGTGAATTTTATGGTTTACATAATCGTCCATCTGAAAGCACTATTGGTCGAATTATTAAAAAATTTCAGAGACCGGTTCCGTGGAAGATCAAAAAAGTGAAAAATACAGTCGTTGTGGTCGTTCACAAGAAAATATTGGTTTGGTTCGTGAAAATATTGCTGAAGATCCTGAAATATCCATTAGACGACGTTCACAACTTGGATCAACAACATGGCGTATTTTACACAAGGATTTAGCTCTGAAGGCATATAAGGTTCAAATAACACAGGAACTGAAGCCATTAGATCATTTGAAACGTCGTTCATTTGTCAATTTCATCAATTAACAACCAGCTGATTTTTCTCAAAAAATAATGTTTTCCGGTAAGGCACATTTTGAACTTGGTGGCTATGTTAATAAACAAAATTGCCGTATCTGGGGTGAGAAAAATCCACGAATTATACATGAGAAACCTATGCATCCTAAACGAGTTACTGTTTGGTGTGTATTATGGTCAGGTGGTGTAACTGGACCTTACTTCTTTGAAAATGCTGCTGGTGAAGCTGTAACTGTCAACAGTGATCGACATCGCCAAATTTTTGTGACCTGAGTTAATGAATATTGATCTAGAGGATATGTGATTTCAACACGATGGCGCTACACATCACTTTGCACACGAATCAATTGATTTATTGAGAGAAAAATTTCCTGGACGTGTAATCTCAAGAAACGGTGATGTTAATTGGCCACCAAGATCATGTGATTTGACACCGTTAGACTATTTTCTTCGGAGTTACGTGAAAAGTCAGGTTTATAAAAACAATCCACAATCAATTACTGCTTTAAAAGATGAAATTATTCGTATCATTGAAAATTTTAACAAAAGAGTGGACGTCTGTGGAGCTCCAGGAGAAGGCCATTTGGCAGATATTATTTTTCGCATATAAATGTCATAACTAATACTTCAATTACCAATAAAAAGTTTTTGAAAGTGAATGCAAATTATGTGTTTTATTTATTCTATAAAAAAACCGCAAAATTTGAAACACCTTTATATACGTATATTTAATAATTATGAATAATGAAGAATATAATAAACGATACAAAAATTATGGAAAATCATTTCGATATAATATTAGATATGCACACTGATTAATGGTTACACTTTTTTAAGTCTATTATTTAAACAAATTTAAACTTTTAAATATACAAGGCCATAGAACTTGAGGTACAAAGTAAGTAGTATTGTTGATTTAAAAAAGTGTTTTAATTAATATAACGTAATTGTTTACTTGACCTGAATTCTTACTAGCTTCCTTATACGTAAACGTTTATGCAAAATAATATCTACTGTAGATAAACAAAGGCCCAATTCTTTTGGAATCTCTACACGGGTTACATTCCTATTTCTCTCGATTAGCTTCTTGTGGCAATAATATTTCCACGTATAACTTCATAAAACTAGTAAGTACTATTATCATTAAAAAGTGATATTAAATTTTTATGGTATAACTTGAAAATATCCTGAAAAAATATACACGAAAAAAAAATCTCTATATGTACTAAAAATTTTTACTTTTCTGTTCGGGTTTTCGACCATTGGGGATAATAAATAAAGTGGCGATATTTTTGACACCATGAATGAGTGGCAAGTGAAGCTGGTACCGATAACTCCGGCTAGTCAAGGCCATCACCGATGTATATCAAGCGTGTTGTAGAATGTAGGAAATTTAGTTACGTATGAGTTTTTATTGCATTGATAACGATTAATATTTGATATTACATATGGTAGTGTAATTATGGGTATAAAACGGCTAATTACAGACGCGCGTGGACAATGTAAATAAATTAAACGTACAATTTCCAGACCTTAAATACGATGATACTAAAGTAATTTGTTTAATGTGTCATACAATGTTCCTCTGTCAAGAAAAGAGACTGCTTTAGACACATAAACACGCACAAATGCAAACATACAAATATCATCCAACGTCTACGAAAGAGTTTTTGTTACATATAACTTATAAGTTGGCGGCTTATAATCTGTCACTTATAATAGTGTAGAGAGAACCATTCCGTCAGTTCTGGAGCGCATAGAATGCAGACTACATATTGCCCAGCTTTCAAATATTAAGAAACTATTTACCTTCTGTGCGGAGAAAAACATATAAATGATGTTCTTTATGGAATCCGGTGTAGTGCCACAGACGGAGCACCGGATTCTAGGACAAGTATTGTCATATAATTAAGCTTTATTAAATATAAGGTCTAGTAAAAAGAAATCCATTATTTTTCCAATAGATGGCTTTAGTAATCTGTATCTCGCGTTGTATAAGTGCGATCGCGTTCCGCTAGATGGCGTTCGAAAGATAAGATTTCGTACTAAACGAACTTCTCAGACAGTTTTGTGATTACTTGACTTAATATTGTTTGAGCGCGCGTCAAAGATGGACACCAGCAAAGTTAAAATACGCCATATTTTACAGTTTTTCTTCGATAAAGGCGGAAACGCAAGCCAGGCGGCTAAAAATGTGAATAGTGTTTATGTTCCTGATACTGTAACAGTCAATCATGCGCAATTTTGGTTTCGTCGATTCCGTTCCGGTAATCTTGATGTCAAATATGCACCACGCTCTGGAAGGCCAATTGTCGAAAATATCGATAAAATAATGGAAATCGTCGAGTCCGACCGTCATGTAAGCACTGTTTCGATTGCCCAGGAGCTAAACATTGCACAAAAAACCGTTTGGAACCATTTAAATAAGGTTGGATACAAAAAGAAGCTTGATGTATGGGTGCCACACGAGTTAACGCAAAAGAACCTCATGGACCGAATTTACATCTGCGAATCGCTGCTGAATCGCAACAAAATCGATCCGTTTCTGAAGCGGATGGTTACTGGTGATGAAAAGTGGATCACTTACGACAACGTCAAGCGAAAACGGTCGTGGTCGAATCGTAGTAAGCCGGCGCAAACGGTGGCCAAGCCAGGTTTGACGGTCAGGAAGGTTTTGCTGTGTGTTTGATGGGATTGACAAGGAATTATCTACTATGAGCTGCTTCCCTACGGCCAAACTCTTAATTCGGACCTGTACTGTCAACAATTGGACCGTCTGAAAGAAGCAATCGCCCAGAAGCGGCCAGCTTTGGCCAATAGCAGAGGAATTGTGTTCCATCAGGACAACGCCAGGCCACACACATCGATAGTGACTCGCCAGAAGCTCCGGGAGTTTGGTTGGGAGGTTCTTATGCATCCACCTTATAGTCCGGACCTAGCACCAAGTGATTACTACCTGTTCCTGTCTATGGCGAATGATTTTGCTGGTGAAAAAAGTTTTTTGCCAATAGGGACGAGGGTTTCTATGAGAGAGGCATTATGAAATTACCTTCAAAATGGCAACAAGTTATCGAACAAAACGGTGCATATTTGACCTAAGTCGGATCATTCTAACTATGCTAAATAAAACCTTCAATTTAATGCAAAAATAATGGATTTCTTTTTACTAGACCTTATAAAAGTGTTCTTTATGGAGACGAAGAACTTTAAATTGAAATAAAACACAGAAAAATGTTTTTAATATCCACGAAATTGGCTTTATTTAAAAGATAATTTTATGGCTTAATGTTTGAATATGATTTTATGCAAATGAATTTTGAACACAGAGCAAATATCAAGTTCTGCTTTAAACTGAAACAAGTGTATGGTGATATGTGTTTATCAGGTACGAGTGTGTATGAGTGGTGTAAGCGATCTAAAGACGGTCGTACGGACATCAATGACGACAACATCAATGACAACATCCTGGTGCAAAAAAATCTGTGGTTACGGAAAGTAACATCGAACTTGTGTGTGAATTTATCGATACGTGGGAATGGAATTAAATATTGCCAAAGATTCGATTCGTCGCATTTTGACACAACATTTGGGACAAAGAAAGATTTGTGCAAGGTTTGTACCACGCAAGCTAACCGAATTCAACATTGTACAGTCTTCATAAAAGACTCAAAAGGACGAAAACTTCAGATATTCTATGAATTTTTAAATAACTGTCGATGGGACGTGGTGTTTTAATAATAAAACACTCAAATCATATTAACGACGTCGTAAGCGATTTTTTTCTCCTCTTCAAGTTATTTTATTCAGTTTTCTTTTCCTTTAAACATTTTAAACTGGCAAAATTATCCAATATTTCTGATCATTTCTTTAATTACGCGTTTGTGATAAATACTTCCTATTTCAAGGACTTCAGTATTGATGAAGTCAAATTCATGTTCTTTTTTTTTCAAAAGCATTTTTTGATAAAGCTACTGCATTTATTTTGTTATTGTTCAAGCTATATTTTAGTTCATAAATTCTTTTATGTAAATATTGTTTTGTTTGTCCTACGTATGTACCTTCATAATATTTGCATTTCATTTTACATATACTGTGTGTTTATTTTTCTTTAGATGTATTTCATGTTTAATTTAGGTAAAAAAGAATTTGTTTATATTTTTTGGTTTATGAAATGCTGTACTTTCTAAAGAGTTTGTTTAAAGTTTCTGATAGGTATGGTACGTATAGTAAAGTCATAAATTTTAGTTTGTCGTTGTTTCTGTATTTTTAGTTCCGAATTTTTTAAGGTTTTTTTCTATGAAGTTCGGAGAATAATTATATTTTGGAAGTATTGTTTATGCTTTACATATATACTTTAACTTTCGCCAAATGAAATTACAACTGGAAACTATCAATAGAATAAACTGTCGACTGTGTGTAGATATTTTTGGTTTTGTCCGGCTCCATGACTTACTACCAAATATTTTCAGAACACTTAACTTACATACATATCAAATACAAGTTTTGCATGTACAGTTAATCCTTTAGTAAAATCACAGCTTCATAATTTAAAATAACTACACTATCTACTAAAAAATATCATTTAATTTTTCTATTTTTGTTTATTCACTTTATAAGAAGTCGCCGAGTATCAGTTGATTCACAGAATGTATTTAGTACACCGTGTCAGCTCGGTGAGAACAGTTGTTGTGAAATTCATTATTATTTTCGTGTATAGTATAATAATTTCAGAAGGTTGTGATAATGCCACCATCAGTAGAAAACGTAATAAAAGAATTTCCAGACTTACAGTACGATGGCCCAAAAATAATATGTACAGTTGGCGATAAGTCTTTGTTCTCCTGGGACAAATTTGTGTAGAAAAGGCAGATTAAAACTACCCAAAGCAAAAAGTGGCATAAATACTTATAATGATTTTATTTTTAAATAAATTTTGATGTTTACTGTTCGTAATTTATCATTTTCTTTTCATACTCATCTCGAGCATCATTAATTCATGAAGACTCTATGTGCGATCAAATTGAAAACAATATTAAGTCCGATTTAAATAATAAAAAGCTGTGATTATATATATGGGCGAGACTACAGGCTGCAAAGAAATTGTTTTCAATATTGTAGTACGAACACTACATCCTTTTAAACAGTCATTATTATTGTTACTAGCTAGTAAAAGATTAGAGAAATAAACTAGCGAAGCAATTTTGAGGGTAGTGCTAAATACATTAACCAACTTCCATCTCTCAACAGACTAAGTGTTGATATTAATGACTGGTAGTACCACAAATATGTTAAGTAAGGCTCACTACATGTAA
This sequence comes from Dermolepida albohirtum, assembly GCA_031893035.1. Classification (NCBI taxonomy): domain Eukaryota; kingdom Metazoa; phylum Arthropoda; class Insecta; order Coleoptera; family Scarabaeidae; genus Dermolepida; species Dermolepida albohirtum. Next base: position 231,345 of record JAVIWB010002263.1, on the reverse strand, counting down.
CATATAAATTTAAGTGCTCAAACAAAAGCTGTTTTTAAATTTAATTGAATTCGAAGATTTCACAGGCAGTGCCCCGACATCCCTCAATCTCCACAACCAATTCTTACACGTTGGGGAAGATATTTACAGGCAGCGTTTCAATATTCTAAACATTTTCAACAAATAAAGAGTTTAATTTAACAATTGAATCCAAAAGAAGCCGCAACTATTAAAGTCAAAAAAAATTGAAAATGTTCAAGTATAGCAAACTATTCACAATTACAATGGAATAAAATTGAAAAAAAAAGAGTAGTTATAAAAAAAGTTATACAGTGCTTGAATTTAAGGCAAGATTCAGATATTATCAGACTAAAACGAGTATGTAATGATTGTAAAAGTGCTTCTTCAAATCCTTTACATAACTTCAAAGATTATTTTAGCTATGCAAATGTTACATCATCAAATGTAGAACATTTTGTTTGGAACAAGGTTATGAGACTCTCTATGCTTCACTTAAGTACTGACATTTATATATAATATTAATTATATATAATTGCTTTATTTATTTGAGTTTGTTTTTGATTTTCAATTTTAATTTATTATATCACTTCTGTTAAAAAGGAATCATTCTATTATTAATAACACCCTATCAACTACATATGTTTCATCGAATACACGAATCGTCAGGTTGATTTGTGTTATTAATGAACGATTCCTTCAGAGTGTTTATCATATCTTTCGATACAGAAAATAATGAATAATATCATATCTCCCTCTCTCGACCAATACATAAATGTATTGACCGACAAAGCAAGAACGCTTCTATCTTACAGATCGGAGACTATGTTTCCAGTGTATAATAGACAGAAACTTACATCTAGGCTTTATGCCAATTAAAGAATGTTAAAAAGGAATCATTCTATTATTAATAACACCCTATCAACTACATATGTTTCATCGAATACACGAATCGTCAGGTTGATTTGTGTTATTAATGAACGATTCCTTCAGAGTGTTTATCATATCTTTCGATACAGAAAATAATGAATAATATCATATTATGGTCGAGAGAGGGAGATATGATATTATTCATTATTTTCTGTATCGAAAGATATGATAATACACTCTGAAGGAATTGTTCATTAATAACACAAATCAACCTGACGATTCGTGTATTCGATGAAACATATGTAGTTGATAGGGTGTTATTAATAATAGAATGATTCCTTTTTAACATTCTTTAATTGGCATAAAGCCTAGATGTAAGTTTCTGTCTATTATACACTGGAAACATAGTCTCCGATCTGTAAGATAGAAGCGTTCTTGCTTTGTCGGTCAATACATTTATGTATTGGTCGAGAGAGGGAGATATGATATTATTCATATCACTTCTGATTTCTTATTACGATTTTTGGGTAATTCAATTGGTTGAATTTAGAATAGGGGAGTTAGTTTAGAGAGCTAAACGAGGCGAATGATAGCCCAGACGCTCTCTATTCTCTTTTCTTTACGATTGAAAGTAATTTTTCGTTTATAGAGCTTATTTAACCTTACACAGGTTAGCGAAATGCGAATGATAGCAATCATAAAATGAAGAACGAAGATTTATAATTATTTTATTTAATTGATTCACGTTCTAATGTTCTAATGTTTGAATTAATATATTTACTTTGTTTATTTAAAATATTGATATTTAGATAGGATTTAATTGACAAAAATTAATATTTTCTTTAAATTTATTGTTTTCCTAAAATTAATATTATTTATGTTCAAATGAGATGTATTTTTACGTATATTTCTGTATAAGAAATAATACTGCATAGTTTCTTTTTACGCATAAAAAGCGTGTCTGAAATAATAATATTCTATGCCTTCACATCCCCCAACAACTCAACGCCAATTACGGTGGCCTTTGGCAAAATTGCATCTCTTCACTACTAATCACAGAAGTAAATACATATGTTGAAATACACTTTTATATACTCGCATCGATTTATAACGCATGCGTTAACATATTAACACACATTTGTATATTCGTTCCTTTATTTAAAGAGTTTGAATCTAGTTTATAGATATATTTGTATTTGTATGTTATATTAACTGGTACTGGTTTACTATCAATTAGATAGAATATCCGTTAATTGTTTCGAGCAGTGTATGACCACTTTCAAAGGGGAAATTTCATCTTCTTCCTTATCAAAGATTTTGTGTAAAAATATTACGAAACTTTTTGCGAATTCTGTGCTACTTATGAAAGAATTGTTCTCAACTAAAATTCTAAGGAATGGAACAAAGGCAATTTAAAAAAAAACTTGTAGTTACATGAGTTATTATTACGCTCGTTCTCGTGATAGACTTAAGATCTTTGTCTGTCTACATATGGTTAAACAAACCATGAAAAACCTTCCAGGACAGCAAGCCATCGAACTCAAATACGAGACACAGCGCGGTAAACAAATGACAAAATATTTAACAGAAATTGACAAATTTCAATTTTATATTGAGAAATACTATCGTGTATTGCTAACTACTACGAAAATTCCCAAAATTTGAATTTACTATTAATTATATAGAAAAGGTCATGAAAGAGGCAAATTAGAAAAAAAAAACAAAAAGAACTTGTGTCATAAAATTCATAAAGGCACGACGAACGAAGTCAGCAGTTCCTAAACTACTTTCGTGCGATGAGACCTGTCGTATGACAACTTGTTCTTTAATATACTATTCCATGTGCAAATAATTTACCACCACTACATGTGGAAACCCGCTACACATCCATCAACTTATGGCACAGTACAGTAATCCCCCCCTATAACACGGTACTCTTATAACGCATTTTCATATTACGTGATTTCAATCCCTCGTATAACACGGGCATTCCCCTATATAACGCGGGAATTTCCCACATTATATTTCTGTACTGTGAAATTTATAATGATTTGTACAGTTCATAATTATTGGGTTGGCAACTAAGTACTTTCGGTTTTGTAGTATAAAATAAAACACTTTTTTTTAAACAAAGAATACTTTTTAATCAATTATATATTTTCCATTTTGCTCAATGACCTTTTGCCATCTTTCTTTCAGCTGCATGATTCCGCGCTCATAAAATTTCTGGAAGGTCATCGTCATTTGTGAAGGTTTTACAACTCAAAGAATTCTGCAAACTTCGAAATAAATGGTAATCAGATGGTGCTAGATCAGGGCTGTATGGGGGATGTGACATCACTTCCCAGCCAAGCTCCAATAGTTTCCCACGACTTGCCAAAGATGTGTGAGGCCTTGTATTATCTTGGTGGAAAACTACACCTTTCCGATTTTACAACTCTGGCCGTTTTTCTTTGATTGCTTCATCCAGTTTTATTAATTGTTGACAGTAAACACCAAAATTGATCGTTTGGTTCCTTGGAAGCAGTTCAAAAAACACAACACCTTCGTAATCCCACCAAACTGACAGCATGATCTTTTTTGGATGCAATTCAGCTTTCGATGTGGTTTGAGCCGGTTTATCGTGTTTGCTCCATGATCGTTTTCGAACTATGTTACTGTACAGGACCCATTTTTCATCACCAGTGATGATTCTTTTTAAGAAAGGGTCGGTTTCATTTCGTCTAAGGTGCATATCGCAAAAGTTGATTCTTTGTGTTAAATGAATTTCTTTCAATTCGTGAGGTACCCAAATATCAAGCTTCTTAACTAGCTCAAGACATTTTAAATGTTTTTCAATTGTTGTGTGCGATACATGTAGCCTCTCCGCAACCTCTCGAACAGTAATATGACGATCCTCTTCAATTATGACTTTGATTTGGTCATCATCAACTTCAGTAGGCCGACCAGAACGTTGCTCATCTTTGAGGGAAAAATCTCCAGAACGGAATTTTTTATACCAATTCTGACACGTGCGCTCTGTTAAGCAATTAGCACCATAAACTTCACATATCTTTTTGTGAGCCGCAGCAGCTTTCTTTCCTTTACGGAAATAAAATAGTAAAATATGTCGATAATGTTCGTTTCTGCACTCCATTTAAAATTAACCCACAACTAATAGCTTTAATAAAAATCATGCACTACTTGCTTCTGAAGTTACGTCAATGTGACTAGTATCACGCGACAAACGGTAAAGTACAGCACTAACATATGTTATACAAAAAATAAAGCAACGCTCTCTATCAGTAAAAACCGAAAGTACTTACTTGCCAACTCAATAGTTTCGCACGTGTGTCAATTGTGTTCCAAAATTAAATTAAATTATGAACAAGATGTGCTCTTAAGTAAAGAAAATAACAAAAATTCAAATGGTGAAACCTTTGAACATTCTATTAAATGAAGATGTCGGTGGAACGTTATTTCAGATAGTTCGGACAGCGAATAAACATGTAATAAAACTGTTAATTTATTTGAAATTAACTGTTTTTTTAGTTCATATGCATAAGTTTTTTATTTAAAATGTTCTTAGTTTAGTTTGATTTTCATAAAACCTACATATTTCGTAGTTTTTTCTTAATATTCGATTTAAACCCCTTTTAGCGAGAAAAGTTAAACGAATAATTTATACGTAACGCGTTATACGGGGTCATAAAAACGCGTTATACGGAAATACTCCTACAGCGTGTTTTCCTACCGTGTTATGGGGGGGGGGGGGGTTACTGTACTAATTATCATGTAATTAAGTGGTTGGTGTTAAAGACTCAATGTCATTTTAGTTCAATTTCTTTATTTTTCTGCATATTTATAAGATAAATAAAAATAGCATATCGATTTGTAAATTTTAAGACCGCTATATTTATGTATATATTTATTATTTCATAATTAAAAATTTATTTACAATTCAATGTCAAAATGTCTCTACTTAATTATAATTATCTTAGTATATATCAATAAAATTCTTCAATACGGTAACATATACCGGATGTTCCATGATATAATTGCCACAGCTTAAGGATGTGTTACTGAAGCAATTTCAAGTTAAAAATATCTAATGAGCATGTACCCAAAACTTTATCGCAACTAAGCTACAAATATTTGAAATTTTAAATAACCTTACTAATGCAGGCATTACGTGCCGCTCTTGATATCGTTATTTGATTTTCGGTGAATATTTGATGTGGTGTTATTGACGATCATCTCATTGGTCCGTTTATAATTGAAGAACGTCTCACAGCAGCATTATTTACGTTTCCTGGAAAATTACCGTACTAAATGACATTACTCTTAATGAAAAATGACGAATGTGGATACAGTAACCTATTTTTTTAATCGAAATTATACGAAGAGGAGGAAGAGGTTCACCAATAACTTTACCGTCAAGGTCACTAGACTTAAATCCCCTAAATTATTTTTTATGCTGAAAGCTGAAAAATTTTGCCTATCAACAACTTGTTGCTAAAATTATAGATGCCGCAGAAACTATTCGTGCTGATGCTGACTGTTAGCAGAATTCTAAGAAGAGCTAGACTATATATACAGTAACTGAATGGATATTTTAAACAACTAATTCAACAGACTTCTTTTTAAATTATTTTCATTGAGATTTTTTTTGCAGCGGTACGTAATACCTCTATTAGTAGGGTTATCTAAAACTACAAATGATTGTAGCTCAGTTACGATTATGTTTATTATACATTTTTAACTTGAAATTGCTTCAGCAACACATCCTTAAGCTGGGGAATCATGTCTTGCGATACCTGGTACATACATATATTTATATAAAATTTATTTTTATTGTAGATATTTTTAAAGGTTTCAATAACTATTCAAATAATGAAAAATGCATAAAATCTGGTTCGTTTTTAAATCATCTCAAGTTATCAGGGAATTGTAAAAGTTAAACTAAAGCTCATTGGTATATAACGAAACTAAAAACCATATATATTGTTTTTACTTTCAAAAATCATAAAATTTAATTATTTCCGCTCTCACAAATTAACTAATTTCTAGGAATTAAAAATCCTATTATTAGTTTTACACAAAAATTAACTATTCAAAATAAAAATTTTGTATTGCAAGTACCGGGAAAACAATTACATTTTAAAATTAAATTATTACGAAAAGTGATGAAATTTAAGCATTTTTAAATAAGTATGTACGTATATGAGGTGATATGTATTTCCAGGTAAATAATACAGTGTACTTTGATTTTTAGGTTAACCCATTTTTTTGCAAATAAAAATAGTTTTAATTGTAACCATAACGTATACAAATGACATTAATGAGAAAGGTTTATTAACATTACCTTAAAATTTGATACCATTATGTACATAAAAAAAAATTTAAGTTAAACTTATTGACCACATTAAACTTACACGATCACACGTTGAAAGCGAGATCTCGTACTTGCGCGGATAAGTTTACGACTAATAGGTAATCGCTCTACGAAACATATTTTAGCGCACTGTTATGCTAGTGGTTATGCCATTAGAACAAATCACAAATTCTAAGAGGTCATGACCATTCTTAAGTAACCTTGAATGAAAACATTTTAAATAAAAATGGTAATCACCTTCGTATTGTATACGCAGATTTTAATTTTATAGCCAATATTAATTCTACCGGTTTTAAAACTAAATAATAATTACTCAATGATTTATATATTTATAATGAGTTAAATATATATTTGAAATAGTGCCAAGTAATATATATTCTCCTTTACCGATTCGTGTTTAAAGTTACCGCTACCAAAATCCGGAAGCGATTAATAAAATAATAGCGCGTTGATTTTGACGATTTCGAGTGATCTTGTGTTTGTGTAGTGGCTTATATTGTTTACAAATTTATAACTTCACTTTTATTTGATTTGCATATTGCTTAATGCGTGTAAAAAACTTAAAAATCGATTTACACAATCAGTATTGTAAAAACACGAAATGCAATTCCTTTTTGATCAAATTAGACTGTAAAACATAACCTACAAACGTAAGTTGACATTTCTTGTGTTGATTAATCATGAATCCGTTTTTTTTGTGTTTATGCGCGACTACATTAAAAAATAAAAAGTGAATCCGTGTAATGACTTTCTGTTAATAAGACTTGAATGTGATCTAATGCAATTTTACATTTTGCGTTTAATATAATTCGAATTAAATTCGTTCCTCTAAATTATTTGTTGATGTATACATTAAGCAGAACAATGATCAAAACATAGTTCGAGTGTATACGAAGATGTCCGATAATTTTTCTGGTCAAAATAATAATACAAAATTATCGAATTCTACAGAAAACGTAGACTATTTTAATAGTTTAAACGACGGCGAGAACATTGATGATTTAAGTCTTCCTTATGATCATATGTATGCTTCTTCTAACTGTGAAGTAAATGGTTTAAATTAAAGTGAAACAAACTGTCAAAGCGCTGAAAGTGAGGTTAAGTTTTTAAAAGAATGGTTAGTTATACACTTGGACTTAATTCAACAACAAAACGATGAAATTCTAAATAAAGAAAAGGCTATATATATATTACAACAAGAAAATGAAATGGTAAAATCACAACAATAAAGTTTTTATTTTAGTAACTGTTTAAACTATTCCAGCTCAAAGAACGAATACATTGTATGGAGAATGGGACTTCTTTTCATAATAACAAACTTGTAAACAGTCACAAAGCAGCTGAAGTAATTTTAGAGACATATTCTGAAGATATGACCCAAGACTTGGGTTCCTTGGAAGACAATAGCGATAATATAGATATTGGAGAAGTTCAAATTGGCAATAATATAAAAACAAAAGAAGACAATTACGACGAATTACTGGGAATATCGAACTCAGCAAAAGTACCAAATAATAAAAATAAAAGTAGGTAATTTTTACATATAATAATGTCACACTATGATATAGATATTTCAGATTCAGACCCCGAAATATCAAATAATACGTATAATAACTCTAATAATAAAAGCGAATATACAAGTGACACTCATCTTGTGGCAAAATATAAAAGTAGCTATACTATTCACAATACGGCAGACTCAGATTCGATGAAAAATTTAAAAATGAGCATAAGAAGAAAAAGACTATGTAGTAATTCTTCAGCATTTTCAAATAATGACTCCACCTCTGATGAAAAGAGGAGTTATAGAAGATCGAGAAAGAAGCGAAAAAGTAAGATTTTCAAATATTATTATTATTATTATTATTACACAGTGAAATTCTATTCTTCAGGATCAGTTAATACAGAACAAATATTGAAGTGTAATGAACAGTATGTGACCCAAACAGGTGAATCAAATGTTAATAGTATTAATCCACTTGAAATGATAGACTTGCCAAATGACACTCATATAGCAAATTTAGAAGTACCACGCTGGAGAATAAAATCATACACTAGTTGTTATACAATGGAAGGTACAGAAAATTTAGATGACGATGTTTATAATAGAAGGCATAGTCGTTTAGAATATGACGAGAGAAGGAGAAAAAGGTATAGTCCATGGAGTAGTTAAATCAATTTTTAAAGTGTAATTAGTGTTTATAAATTAAACTTGCAACTACATATTGTTTCTGCTGTCTTTCTTTTGTTTTTATTGTTTAATTGTGTATGCAACAAAAGTAACATATGTGAATCAATTCTAGACAGGCAACTCTTTATACAAATTTAATAATTTACTCCTGCATACATATTTGTTTAATTTAAAAGAACTTTTTGAATTGTTTATGAAGTAAGGGCTCATATAATTTAAATAATTTTAATGCATATGTAAAATTATTTACAAAATATATTTGATATTTTACTAGGTGGGATGTCCAGAGGATACGAGAACAAAGACTTATCGAAAAATTAAAGCAAAGACAAGAACGAACTGGATCAAATTCTCGTATAGATGAACAATCCGAACCTGTACAATCATTATGGCCCGCAGTAGATGATATAAAGGCACTAGAAATATGTGATAGTTTACCAGTTTCAGCATTTGGATGTCCTATAGCTAAGCTACAACCTAGGTATATACTTATATGTACTTCATTTTTTAAGATTGTTTTAAAAAGTAACCTGGTTCATGTACTCGCCAAAATATACTTTTTAAGTAAGCTGTATAAAACAATTACCAGCAAATCTTGCAAATGATTCAAATAAATTTGAAAAACCAAATTAGTGGAACTAAAATTGAAAATTTTTAAACTTTCATTTAGTAACATTGTTTTGGTTAGAAGACAGTTCAGCAAAACACTTTCGCTTGCATTGAATCTTGAGTGAATATGTTCAAAAATTAAATAAACAGATTCAAATTGTTTTTCTTTTCTCAATCAGACCAAGTTACTCTTTGAATCATCCTTAAGTGTTCTAAACCCTATTGACAGATGCAAAAACGATTTTTTTCTTTTCAGTGAATTTAGTTTGCCATGGTTTAACAATCCAAATAACACATTAAGAAGAACAACAACAAGAAAATGTAACACAAGAAGGAGAGGAACAAAAAGATAAACTGTTGCTTAATTTTGTTTACTTATGACGACTAGTGAATGAATCACTGAAATAGAAAAACAATAATTTCTCGAATAAAATAGTCATTCAAGTGATCTCCTAAAATTCTGAAAATATGTGGTATTTTTTTATGTTTCACTGAGTATATCTATATAAATCTATTAGTGATGAAACTGTCTAAGGTAGATGAAGAGAGAATCATGAACAAATTGTACAAGTATATTAATAAATAATAGAAATCATATAGATGTTAAAGCAGGCTTAATTTAATTAAAAACGAAGTACATCTAGATGTTTTATTTATTTTTGTATGTAATAATAATACACATCTTTATTATATTTTATATCCACATTTTTACAGAACCTGATCTGTTGTTTTATTTTAATTTGTATTGTAAAGGATGAAAATATTGTAAAAAAAATTAACTATGTAAATGCAGATTTTAAATATTCAATTGAGATTTAATTGTTACCTATTTTTATATAATAATGATGATGATTACGATGTATATGTGTAAATTATATTAGAATGAATGAATTTTCAAATTTTTCCGTATGACCAAAGACTGTAACATCATGTTTTATAATTATTTTGTTACATAAATTATACTGATGTAATGATTTAATTAACTCATGATTTCATTGTGCTATCTTAGTTTCCGTTATCCAAATTTGACTTTTTGTTTTATTACGAGTATGATTTATGTAAATTGGTTGTGACTTGCAAGAATTACATGATTGTGAAATGATTTTAAGATATTTGTACAAAGTGTAGAAAATTCAATATTAGACCAGTTTGAACTTTATCATAAGAGGTAGATCATGATGAAAATCTAGCAGAAAAATATATTTTCTAAATTTAATATGCAGGCTAAATGGCAAATTCAGTGGCAGGCCATGAGTTGTTATTTAAACGTCACACTTCAATTTGTGAAATTATATTTTCTTTTTCATCATTAATTTTTGACAAAATATTAATTCACAAACATATCAGTCAGAAACTAATATGTTCTGTCTCTTATTGAATGAGATTTGATGGTAAAGTTTGAATTTCGTAAACTTTGTATAACGTAATTCTCTGTATATACTTATATTTTTTATTTTTATGTAGTGTTAGTAAACGAAAAGAGACGTTTGTTTTCTTTTATTTTTCTCCAATACCTCCACAATTCTATACACTTAATAGAATCCTTTATTAATAACTATACTGTATTTCAAAAAGAGAGAAACAAATTTCTGAACAGAAGCAAATGATTTTTAATTCTCATTAATTGAGAATAATGCATACATAGTCATATCTACAATGTACTATTAGAACTTTTTGAAACTAATTAATAAAATTACCCGTGTTTTCTTGACAAATATCTTAACTACACATAAAAACAAGACTTAAGATGTGTATTATGGATCAATACTATTGATTTATTTACTTTTCTAATTAAATTTTCACGAATTTTATAGGTTGTAATTTAGGCTTGGAATCTGTTCAAAAATTTGTCTGTCTCTTTTTGAAACAATATAGAGCGGTCACATTTGTTTGCGCACCAGATTCTTGACAAATACATGTCGAATATTTAGGGTGACATCCAAGACTTAGTTATATGTTTGTTTTTATATACTACACAGTCTGTCGCATACTTAAAATAGCAATTTTTAGTAGCTCCATCTATTAAAAAAAATATGCGTCGGTAAGGCAGATCTTTCCCCAATGTTTGTCAAAGTATGACATTTGCATCTTTAGAAGCAGCGAAATTGCGCATAAAGTAACAGTTGTGTATTTGTCATTGGCCGAAAAATGAATTTTGAACAAATATCAAGTTCAGTTTTAATCTCGGTAAATCGTTTACTGAAACGTTTAATTTGATGAAAAAGTGTATGGTGATGCGTGTTTATCACGTACGAGTGTATGTGAGTAGTATAATCGATTTAAAGACGGTCGTACGAACATCCTGGTGCAAAAAAATCTGCGGTTTCGGAAAGTAACATCGAACTTGTACATGAATTTATTAGAAATGAGCCGAATTCGTCATTGTGATACGTGATAATGGAATTAAATATTTTCAAAGATTCAGTTCATCGCATTTTAACACGGCATTTGGGACTAAGAAAAGTTTGTACCACACAAGCTAAATGAATTCAACATTGTACAGACTAGATTAGAGACAAGAAAGGACGAAAACTTCAGGTATTCTATTGTACATAATTGGCAATGAGACGTTTTTTTTGAAATATGAGAGACCAAGCGTCAAAGTTCTGAATGGAAGCATCCAAGCGAAAAAATGCCATTTGAAGAAGTCAAAAGTGAAGACAATGTTGACTTGCTTTTATAATTCGAAAGGCATAGTGCACAAAGAGTTTGTACCAGCTAGTCAAACAGTCAATGCTATATATTTTCCTGGTGTTATGAAGCGTAGTTTGGCGCGTGTTCGTCGTGTGAGCCCTCATATCATGAAAATGGTAGCTGGCGTTTGTTACATGATAATGCACCATCTCATCGCTCGTCGCTTATCAGTGATTTTCTAACTACGAATGGAATTTTAACCATTCACCGGTTTGGCCCTCTGTGATTTTTAGCTATTCTCCAAACTACATTTGTCGATGAAAGAACAGCGTTATACCGACGTCGAAGTCATTAAAAAGGCGTCGACAGCGATCTTGAAGGCCTTTAAAAATTCATTCGACATGTTAATTGACCGTGTAAAACGTTGTATTGAAGTCGAAGGCGACTACTTTGAATAAAATAAATGATTTTACCAAAAAAGTTCTCCAAACGCTGAATCCATTTCTTCATTCCGTCCATGAAAAAAATTTCTTGTTTACTGTTGATCCAATTGACAAACTGTTGATTCAGTTGACAAACTGATGATCCATTTAACAAACTGTTGATCCAGTTGACAACACCAGCCTGAACTTCATTATCCGATGAAAATGTTGACCTTTTAATATCTCCTTCAACTTTGGGAACAACCAGAAAACTGAAGGTGCCAAATCAGAAGTGTTCGTCTTTTGAGGCTATCCACGAATCAAGCCATTTTGAGATGTCTTCATATGAGTGGAACTGCTGATTAGCCAGACCATGTGCCATCGAATGGGACAAGTAATAATCGGACGGCGCAATATTTGGGGACTATGGCGGGTGGGGTAGGACCTCCCATTTGAACGTTTCTAAGTAGATTTTAACAGGTTTGGTAACATGAGGCCGAGCGTTGTCATGCTGTAGAATCACTATTTCGTGCCTCTGCTCGTATTGTGGCCGCTTTTCGCGAAGTGTTCGGCTCAATCGCATCAATTGAGTTCGATACCGTTCCCCAGTGATGGTTTCGTTCGGTTTCAACAGTTCATAATAAATAACACCGCCCTGGTCTCACCAAATAGACAGTAAAACCTTCGCAGCGTTAATATTCGGCCGAACCGACGACGTAGAAGCATGACCGGGTAGTCCCCATGATTTTGTTCTCTTTGGGTTGCTGTAATGAAACCATTTTTCATCACCCGTAACGATGCGATGAAGGAAACCCTTCCTTTTTTGCCGCTGGAGCAGTTGTTCACAGGCAAAAAAACGACGCTCAACGTCTCTTGGCTTCAAATCCTAAGGAACCCAAGTTCCTTGTTTTTGAATCATTTCCAACGCATGTAATCGCTGGGAAATGGCTTGGCAGGTAACTCTTAATGCCAAAGCAAGCTCTTTTTGCGTTTGGCACGGATCCTTCTCGAGCAACGCCTCCAATTCAGCGTCTTCGAAGATTTTCGGTCTTCCTTCACGCGAATGGTCGTCGACATCGAAATCAGCGTCTTTGCAGCGACGGAACCAATCACGGCACGTTGTTTCACTTAGAGCAGCATCTCCGTAACATTTTTGGTGTTCTCGATGCGCTTCAGCCGCCGTTTTCTTCGAATGAAAGAAGAAAAGCAACACTTCCCGCAAACGACGATTATTTGGCACAAAATCAGACATTTTCGCACAAGCAAAAGTATATGACGCAAAAACAAAATCACTAATGTGTCAAAGCGGTTTGTTTACCATATGTCTAAGCTTGGTTCATGACGTTTTGGTTATGTCACAATCGACCAGCACTTACTACTGGAGCCATCTCTTGAAAAACAGCGAGAACTTAGTTGCACACCTAATATGTTTGACAATAAAATAGCATTGGAGCAATTGACATATGTAAATACACGTACACTCGGTAAAAAAGTAAGTAATATTTTACCAATGCTTTTTGTAATTTATAATAATAATGTAAATATAACTTGTTTGCTATTTAGCATTATCTTAGAGACCAATAAGCAAAAATAATTTAACGCGGATAAACAAAGTGCCTAATAACCTAGTGTGATGTATCGGATAATCTTACAACGCATACAAATAATACCGAGTTTCTAATTTGTTCATAGGGGAGGTTATTGCTTGGGTAAACAAAAATCGTTGTAACAAATATTCAAGTTGATTTGTATAGAAGGGACAATATTTATTGAGGTTTAAATACATTTTGCCATTTGAATGGTCTATAAAAAATAGTTTAATAATTATACCTCCTAAGATTCCACTCCAGATACGAGGATAGTTTGACAAGTAGTGAGAATGACACATAGGTGGCGCTCTAATTGGTGAAACAAATGTTTACATTTCGATATTTAGATAAATCGGTTGATTAGTTTATTTTTGACAGCTGATTGAAAAAGAAGCAACACGTCGTTTTGTTGAAATGGAAAAAAGCAGAGTATCGTGCGGTGATTAAATACTTCGTAATTAAGGGTATGAAAGCTACCGAAATAAAAGATGAGTTACGGGAAACATTAGGTGAATCTGCTCAATCATCCGCCACAATGAATAGATGGGTAAATGAATTTAAGCGTGGTAGAACAAGCTGTGTTGATGAAGCACGCTCTGGAGCACCCAAAATCGTGACTTCTGAGAAATGATTATAAAAATTCATAATATTATTACGCAAGATCGACGACTCAAAGTGAGAGAGATAGAAGACATGATAAACATTTCAACAGAACGCGTACACCACATTTTAACGAAAGAATTGGGCCTTTCCAAGCTTTCGGCAAGATGGGTGCCGCGATTGCTTACGACTGATCAAATGTTCACTCGTTTGCGCATTTCCAATGAGTGTTTGGACCTTTATAAACGGAATCCGGTTGATTTTTGTAGACGATTTGTTACTTGCGATGAAACTTGGGGATACACTACAGTACACCCTAAACTAAACAACAGTCGAAACATTGGTTAGAACATGGTTCTGCACCTCCAAAGAAAGCGAAAACCACTTTATCGGTAAACAAGGTGATGGCATCAATTGTTTGGGATTCAAAGGGCATTTTGCTCATTGATTACCTTCAGAAAGGTGCCACAATAAACGGACAATATTATGCAGAACTTCTACAAAAATTAAATGTTGAGATTCGTGCTAAACGGCCAGGAATTGCAAAGAAAAAGATTCTGTTTCACCAAGACAACACTCCCTCGCATACCAGCACAGTTGCGATGTCCAAAATCCACGAGTTGCATTTCCAATTAGTACCGCATGCGCCTTATTCTCCGGATCTAGCCCCTTCCGACTTCTACCTTTTTCCAAAATTGAAAATGGCACTAGGTGGAAAGAAGTTTTCATCTAGCGACGAGCTTATCATCTTCGTAATTGACTATTTTGCAAGCCTTCCGGAATCGCATTTTAGAGATGGCATAAGGGCATTGGAGCACCGTTGGAATAAATGTATTGCTCTTTTAGGAGAATATATTGAAAAATAAAAATTATTTTGTATTTAAAAAATTCGTTTTTCTTTTACATTCTCACTACTTGTCAAACTACCCTCGTAGTAATTTATTTTACTAAGCGATTTATCCACATCCATTAAGAATTACCTGTAAATCATTAATACATATTATAAGAACTTATTCCTCTTAGTATTGGCAAAATTATCTTCACCAATCCATGACACACGAGTCAAGAATCCAATCTATATCCTGCTAAGCATACTATTAGAACAATAATAATAGTCTATTATTCACTCAAAATCAGTTTTAAAAATACGTAATGCAAATACGTACAAGCGAATCCGATACTAAATAAGCAAAAACATGCTCTACTTTTAACTTCACGTTCTGTAGTTGGCAGTGGAATAGAACATAAGCGTGAAAATTATCTTTAATAATAATCTTTATTTCTCCAACAGAAAATCAATTACAGTGCAAAAAGAAACAAAGCAAAGGTAATTGCAAAACTAGTAAATATAAACAACGTAATTAACACTAAAAGAATCAATACGCATGAAATCATAAATTAACTGGTCACTCACACTAAAACTATTGGAGTAGATCCTGAAGCAAGGCATTAGCATTTTCTCATATGCGTTAAAGGAGCATTTGTTCTAGCTTTGGGAACCAAAAAAGTGTATTAAATTGATCTAAACTTAGAGGAACACAAAACTAATCTGTGATAAAATAAACGGTGAATAAATGGCATTATTAATAATTTTAATTTAAGAAAATTAAATAAAAAATTATAAATATAATGTAAACTTACATAATTAACATCGTAAAGAGAATATTCGCCATTAGATCTAAATAGAAAATATTTCAAAAATCTCTTCTGCGCTCACAAGTTCCAGATACAAATACATATAATGAAAGTATAAAAGCTTCAAATAATGGCATGATATTAAATTTTGAGCGCATAAATGTGTAATGTATTCTATCTGTCTATTTAAAATACATTTTTTTATTGCAAAGAATTTAATTGAATTGTATAGACTTTACTTTTAAATACGTCAAAAGAAAATTTGGTAAGCTGTACTACAACCAATTCAATTTGGCCAGTCAAGCAGCACGATCGTTTTAAAAGATACACTCCGAAAAAAAATTTTGGGGCGGTTAATTCAAAAGTTTGACATGTGAATGTGAGGTTATGACTGCAGCCTATTAGATTATACAACAAACTAACCTATAAACTCAAACAACAAATAGATCAAAATAGATATGATGTTGTACTTCAGCTGAATATATAGGTTAAGGAGGTGAGAGGTAAAGAGTTTCGCGTATTAGTTCACATTTTTCCGCCGGCCAAATCAAATTGGTTGTACTATAGGTGATCACTCAGTACAGTATTTCCTTCCAATCTACTTACTAGAAATCTGTTCATCAAAAACACTGACACAGAAAGCTATGACTGCGTTAGAGACAAATGTACACGAATTACTTTTGGAGCGCTTTTATTGTTATTTTCGAGTAGCTATTATTAAATATGCTTCGTATTTACATTAATATTTATCCTAGGTTTGTTTCTACATAAAAAACTGATGACTAAATGTACATATATACTTTCAATGCGCGTGTTTAATCTCAACCGTTTCGAAATTTCAGTTTGTTGCAACGGTTTATTAGTTTATTATATTTGTCGGTAGATGGCAATGTGGGGTTCAGAGTATGTCAGTGGTCAGAATACAACATAGATTATGTTTTAACCTCAAATAATATGATGCTTTATTATAGCATTTAAAACACAAAAACTACAAACTCTTCTAAATTTAAATCATCTACATTACTGCTATATTACTGTTATCTTGTTTTTTTTTTCTGATCAAAAGAAGTATACACAGGGTGAAAAACTGTAATTTGTATAATGAAAGCCGTAAATAGCAACAAACTAGAAACGTTCTTTAGCAATTGAATATGTAAAGTTAAATTGTATACAAATAAATAATTACTTCTGAAATATTAAATTAATGTATACAGCTATTAATAAATATTGAAACGAAAATCGTGATCTCGATGGGAAAATTAAATTTAACAATAAAGACCGGGCAACAGTTTAACAAGCAGCAAACCCAGTGAGACTAAGTTTGGTTAGATTTTTGTTTTCAAAAGGCAGAAGAGCGGATGACTTATGCGGATACTTCTTATTGGTACTATTCTTCGACAGTGTCTAAATGGGAACACATTACTGTTAAGCATAAACTTCCATTTTGACGGTTTTTGAACAGTTTTCTATTGCGCTTATTGTCTATTTGCTATGAACAATCACAAATCAGACTGAATTTATGTAGGAACAAATCTACTGACTCTTTGGCGGAATAGATAACTGAAAAAAATTAAATTGAAAAATAATTATATCTGAAGAAATTGTACTGCGTTTTAAAAAACTCGCACACTGCACCACTTAAACTGAAAGTTCCGTTCCAAATGTTGTATCAAAATGCGATGAATTGAATCTTTGAAAATATTTAATTCCATTTCCACCTACCGCAATGAGGATATCGGCTCATTACTGATAAATTCACGCGAGTTCGATGTTACTTGTCGTAACCATATATTTTTTTGCACCACGATGTTATTTATGTTCGTACGATCGTCTTTAAATCGTTTATACCACTCATACACACTCGTAAGTGATAAACACGCATCACCATGTACTTGTTTTATCAAATTAAACATTTCAGTAAACGATTTACCGAGTTTAAAACAGACCTTGATATTTGCTCTTTGTTCAAAATTCATTTTTCGACCAATGCCAAATACACAGTTACTTTATGAGCAATTTCTTTGCTTCTAATTATGCAAATATCATTTTGACATAACATTAGTGAAAGATCTATCTTACCGACGCATTTTTTTTTAATAAATGGCACCATTAAGAATTACTATTTTAGAAAAGTTCCCTTTTCTCTGTGACACATTGTGCACGTCAATATTTTCCATCTAAAAGTTTTTTTTTCGTAAAGTGTGTATAGCAGTAAATAAAGAACTCTGTTATGTTATATTATTCTTTGTTATGGTGTTTAAGACAATTTTTAGGAAAGACGACATAAACATTACAAAAATTACACGGCGTTTTTATAAATAAATACAAAATTGAACAAAATATTTTTCAAAAAACACTAAAATTATAAAACAATTTATTAAATAAATAACAATATGGACAATTAAAAAACAAATTTAGAAACACTTTCTGTGAACGATGACTGGACCACACTCTTCATATTCTTGTTTCGAGATCCACATTTGCTGGAATGTTGTCAAACTCGCCAAAATACTGCCTCCAATCCAAACGGAATATTTTCTCTCCGGTGGAGCTATAATCTTAATTTTCATACTGGCTGGCGCTAAAGCAGCTATTTCCTTCTGTATACGATCAGCAATACCAGGGAACATTGTACTGCCTCCCGACAATACTGTATTTGCATACAAATCTTTACGTATATCTACGTCGCATCTCATGATAGAATTATAGGTGGTTTCATGAATGCCAGGAGTTTCCATGCCAATCAAAGCTGGTTGGAACATTGCTTCGGGACACCGGAATCTTTCATTACCGATTGTAATGATTTGTCCATCGGGTAATTCATAAGACTTTTCATAGCAATTAGTACTCGATGATTTAATAAGATCGTTTTCATAGTCGAGGGCCACGAAACATATTTTCTCCTTTAAGTCACGAATAATTTCCCTCTCTGCAGTTGTCGTGAAACTGTATCCGCGTTCTGTTAAAATTTTCATCAAGTAATCCGTAAGATCACGACCGGCCAAGTCTAAACGAAGGATCGCATGTGGTAATGCATATCCTAGAAATAAAAGTTGTACATGAATAAGAAACAGAAATGTAATGAGGTTGAAAAAAACTATGCGAGAACATGGACTACGACAAATGTAAAGGTCAACTTCAAAATGTACATCTTGTTTATTTACCTTTTTTGATTAATTCTATCAACCAGTCTTAAATTTACCTTATATAATTTACACTAAAAGCATTAATCACATCAGTTCTAGTCAGTGCAAGTTTCAAAGGCGGGATTAATGAGAAATATTAGGTATACCGGAAAGTTCTGTCCGTTCCGGTTACAAATTTCAAAGAGTATGAGCAAATTCATTTGACGCATATTTGGCTCTCTCTTTTTATCACTGAACGTATACATACTGACCTAGCAAATGAACTAAAACGAAGATGATTCATGTTAGTATCTAGTGAGACGCGATCGTGTACCCATGGCTACTGACAAAGTTCATTTACGCCACTGTATTTTGTATGAATTCCGACAAGGAAGAAATGCTTCAGAAGCATGTAGACATTTATTGAAAGTGTTTGGTATAGGCACAGTTTCTGATAGAACATGCAGAAGATGATTCAAAAAATTTCAAATATGCGATCGATTATGTTAGAGCAAAATCCTTATTTGACAACATCAGAGATTGCGGAAAGACTTGATTCAGATCAACAAACCTTTTCGGACCATATTCGGAAACTAGGACTGGTGTAGAAATATTCGAGATGGGTGCCACATGACTTAAGTGAGAAGAATTTGAGTGATCGAGTCATCATATGCACATATCTGCTTGCATGGAACGAAGTCGAACCCTTCTTGGACCGGATGAAAAGTGGATTACTTATGAAAATATCTTAAGGAAAAGGGCATATCGTGAATCCGGAAAATCCGTCACCTTCACCTCTAAACCGAAGTTCAGCCTGAGTAGGAGAATGTTGTGTATATGGTGGAACAGTCAGGGACCAATGCATTTTGAGCTGTTGAAACCGAACGAAAAGCTAAATTCGGAGAAGTACTGTCAAGAATTGGATAATTTAAAAACAGCACTCCAAGGAAAGAGGCCGGCGGTGTTCAATAGGAAGGACACTGCTTCGTGATAATGCCAGGGCACATACTGTTTTGAAGACTCGTCAGAAACTTGTAGAGCTAGGCTGGAAAATTTTGTCGCATCCACCATACTCCCCGGACCTAGCACCTTCCGATTATCGCTTGTTTCTGTCCTTACAAAATTTTTTGCAGGGCAAAAGAAGAAAATGTCAGACAAACACTGGTTCAATTTTTCGCCTCTAGGGATAAGGTAAAGTGGTACAATAGCTAATGTTGACTACTATCTTTATCAAAATAAACGAGATTAATCCATAATGTGTGGCTGTTGCTAGAGATCACATATTGATCACAGTGATTATTCAAAGTGAATTCTCAACTACCACAACCGTTCGCTTTTGTGTCACAGTGATTATATCACCATTACAAATTACTGTAAATGTTAAATCTCTAGTTGCTGCTGATTTTTCAGTTCTGAAATTATAGTTAACACGAAAAAATGTTAAAATAATTATCTTACAACATTGAGATCATAGTTAAATTGTTAAATTAATCGTTTTTGAAGAATGGTAACTTAAAAATTTGAGTGACAGAGATGGTTTGAACATAATATTTAGCATAAAAATTAAATAAGATTAAACGTGATGTTCCTTTTATCGTATATGTAAAAAAAAAGGCTATTTGGCGCACCATTCAATGTATAAAAAAGAAATAATCAAGATGACAACAAAACAATAACTAAAACATGGACAGAAATCAAGACAATAATAGAGAATAAAAGAGAATGAAAAAAGTTCGTTGAAAAACTCGCACAGAATACAAAACACAAACTGCGCAGGACTAATCTTGCCAGCAATCTTATTAATTTCACAAAAAGGGTGCTTCAGCAATATAAAGAAGTACAAGATATACCTTCATAGATTGGTACTGTATGGGAAACACCGTCACCAGAATCCATTACGATTCCAGTAGTTCTTCCGCTGGCATATAAAGATAATACAGCTTGAATAGCGACGTACATAGCAGGAGTTCCGAATGTTTCAAACATAATTTGAGTCATCTTTTCCCTGTTGATTTTTGGATTTAGGGGTGCCTCAGTCAGCAATACAGGATGTTCTTCAGGAGCTACCCTTAGCTCGTTATAAAACGTGTGATGCCATATCTTTTCCATATCGTCCCAGTTACTGACAATGCCATGTTCAATAGGGTACTTTACGGTTAATACTCCTCTTTTCGTTTGAGCTTCGTCCCCAACATAAGAATCTTTTTGGCCCATACCTACCATTATACCCTGTAAAATTACATATAGATTTTCTTTTAAAAACAATAAAAAAAACGATATCATGTAACAATCACTTTGGAAGGTGATGATTAAGATCTATTTAGTAATGTTTAAGCATACTTGATAACGAGGTCTTCCAACGAGACTCGGGAAAACGGCCCTTGGAGCATCGTCGCCTGCAAAGCCAGCTTTGCACATTCCGGATCCATTGTCTACTACCAAAGCAACCAAATCATCGTCACACATTATGAATTATCTGCGAAATAAAAGAATCGTTTCTGTTTTTGATGAAATTATCGTTTCAAATTTTATAAAGTCATAGAAGTAAACGTTATGCTAATAAACCATTCCGATTCCAGTAAATGTACATATTGGTTCTGTTTTTATTATTTTGCATTTTAAAATATGTGCATATAAATTACTCGTATAGAGTGCAAAAGTTCTGCACCATCTGATTAATTAAAGCGGTTGTAATTTATGGATAATATGCAAACGAATCCATCGAAATTATTGAAAAAATTACATATTGTTCAAAATTTAAAATAGATTATAAACCTTGAAATATTTCATTGGTCACCTCATATTTTATGTATGCAATATTAAAACTAATAGAAAATCACGTAATTAAATTGTTCACATTTTATTACAGATGCTGCAAAACAGAGCACAACTAATTCGAAACAGGTGCTATAATCATTTTAATAAAATTAATTACACACCAATTGTTAGCTACGTTCCACTGGTTAAATGTTTCACCGTTATCTCCTATCAATAGCCACAATTCACTTACGTGGAAGAAGAACAGTATACTGAACATCAATGTTCCATTATTTCTTTTATATGTACATCTTTGAATCCCC
The DNA here is from genome assembly GCA_031893035.1 of Dermolepida albohirtum. Taxonomy (NCBI): domain Eukaryota; kingdom Metazoa; phylum Arthropoda; class Insecta; order Coleoptera; family Scarabaeidae; genus Dermolepida; species Dermolepida albohirtum. The sequence goes on along the minus strand of JAVIWB010002263.1, from coordinate 209,219 downwards.
ACTTGCAGGGACTTTCCTAATAAAATGCATATATTTCTGAGTTTTCGGTGCAAATTATCCGCTTCTTTCTGATCCATATACATACAAATGCAAACACGGATCGCTGGATAAGGTGACCAATTTAAAGAATATCTCTATTTTCAAAATAATCGTCATCCTGTAATAATAATAATATAGCATATGTGCGAATTTTTTTCTTTTTTCGTTAACTAATCGATTCGCGTGATAATGAACTTTATAAAACGTTAGAGGATAGGAAGAAGCTCATCTAAGTAACCTCAATATGTAAAGCGTTTGTTGATAGAAGGTATTAATTATTTTGTTGATAGAAGGTATTAATTATAGTAAATTACATTCTTTTATATTTACTACAGTAATTTTAGGAGATTTATGTACACTAAGTGGTAGAAATTTAAAGCATACATTTTTAAATTAGAAATAATTTTACTTTTTCTTATTAAATATTCTTGTTTTAATGAATGACCCTATCCAAATATCTTGGAATTTTTTAAATTTAATATCAAAATTGTTAATAGCAAGTTCATTATTCCTTTTTTCTAAATTATGAATTACATTTACTTATTAAAAATGTAATATTAACGTTGAATATGTTCACCCCATTTTTAACGATTAACCCTTATATAGCGGTGATATAATGAAGTTCGACAGGGTCGATTTTCCTTAAATGATACGTTTCGTGTTCCTTGTTTGGAACAAGATTAAATAGGGCCAACAGGAAGGAGTATTCACACAATAAAATCACTGAAATATGCAAACTAATCTAGTGGTCCTGAATAGTATATGCCTGCGATGTCATTGGTTTTTGAGTTATGACGTCATATACATTTTTTTAAATGGAATGGTATATTTTTTATGCCATTTTTGAATAAAACCTTAAGAGCCTTTTCAAAAAACGAACGCTTAATATCGTCATCTTTAACTGTTTCGGAGATTTTTAAAATTTTACCTTATATCTTTAAAGAAACCGTTTAAAACAGTGTCAGAGTGATGCTGAATTTTATATGCCCGTGATGTCACTGGTTTTTTAGTTATGACGTCATATGAATTTGTTTTTAAAAGAATGGTATATTTTTTATGTCACTTTTTGATAGAACCTTAAAAGCCTTTTCAAAAAACGAACGCTTAATATCGTCATTTTTAGCGGTTTCGGAGATTCTTTAAATTTTACCTTATATCTTTAAAGAAACCGTTTAAAACAGTGCCAGAGTGATGCTGAATTTTATATGCCCGTGATGTCACTGGTTTTTTAGTTATGACGTCATATGAATTTGTTTTTAAAAGAATGGTATATTTTTTATGTCACTTTTGGATAGAGCCTTAAAAGCTTTTTCAAAAAACGAACGCTTAATATCGTCATCTTTAACTGTTTCGGAGATTTTTAAAATTTTACCTTATATCTTTAAAGAAACCGTTTAAAACAGTGTCAGAGTGATGCTGAATTTTATATGCCCGTGATGTCACTGGTTTTTTAGTTATGACGTCGTATGAATTTGTTTTTAAAAGAATGGTATATTTTTTATGTCACTTTTGGATAGAACCTTAAAAGCTTTTTCAAAAAACGAACGCTTAATATCATCATCTTTAACGACTTCTGAGATTCTGAAAATTTTACCTTGTATTTTTAAACAAAACATTTAAAATGTCAGAGTGGCGCTGAATTTTATATGCCTGTGACGTCACCGGTTTTTTAGTTATGACGTCATATACATTTTTTTAACGGAATGGTAAATTTTTTATGTCACTTTTGGACATAACTTTTAAAAGCCTTTTCAAAAAAACCCACTCAATGTCTTTATCTTTAACAGCTTCTGAGATTTTGAAAATTTTACCTTCTATCTTTAAACAAAACGTTTAAAATAGTGTCACAGTGGTCGTGAATTTTATATGCCTGTGACATTTTTTAAATGGGATGGTAAATTTTTGTCACCCGCTTAATATCAGGCTGATCCTGATGATAGTTCTTGATTGCTTATTGTTAAAACATAAACGTAGCAGTATACATCTGTTATACCTGTAAGTTATAAATACTACATGATTTGTTCCGGTATTTTGATTCTGTCATATGTAGATATAATGAAATGCAGATGTACAGTTTATATATGTTTCTGCTGTTTTTTTTTGCTGACATCTACATTTATTTTCACAAGGGAAAATATGCAAATAAACATTTGTTTCGACATTATTCCTTGGATATTTTTTATATTAATTAATAGTAATATTGTAACAACTTATTGTCATTTATAGCTATTGTTATTGATCTTATTGTTTCTTTTAAAAGTCCTATATTTCAAATTTTAATAATGATCAAATATACAGACAGATGTCGGTCGACTCATACCGAAGTAGTGCAACTTTTACGTGAACAACACAAAAATTGACATCCTTTTACTGTAAAGATATAGTAATTAAAAATGTAGTTTAATGTAAATCTCACTAACGTTTTTATAGCATTGTAAACTGTACTTCTTAATATATGTATTGTACATACCCAATAAGTGTTAAGCTTCTTATAAAATAATAATAATAATAATAATATTCTTTTAAAAAGTGCTTAAAAAATAAAGAAAGTAAAAATCTCAGCGTTTACATATTAAAGAAATTCTTACAGATTCTTCACGTGAAGTAGTGACAGACTGGTATTAGCCATACAGCCGCATTAAAGACCATTAAACTTAATTTTGTGAGCAAATTATGTATTTATTTGATAGACATGTAAACATCAATGAACTTGTAGTGAGAACTTAGAAATTCTCGCAGATAAGCTCGTTCCAACGTTAGAAGTTTTATTTCAGTTATCTGATGGCACTTGCGCAGAAGACGATTTTAAAGATTGTAAAGTAGAAATATTCTGAAAAGAAGATAGAAATACGTTGTGCTATGTATAGTACTGCCTGAAAACATCATGTCGTAAACATAACCTCATTATATTCAGCTATCGTTTTACAGTCATCGTGTGAGTTGTTTTTTGTTATTTTGCGACATCATCAAAAACAAACGAAGAATAGTGTAAATACGTCCAAGAGAGGGTTGCTACCCTTTCCGAACCTACCCGTTGCACTTTTTGGAATTCTACTCGGCCTGAAGCTTACAGGGGTGGTAACGCAAAAAAGATTAATAAAGATGTTACATGTACGCTATAGTATTACAGATTTCTCAAACGCCGATTAATTCTGAAGATAGGCCGGTGTTCGGCAAAACTAGCAATAATCCAATATGCAGATGGAAAAACAGTGTACAGGCGAAAATAGCAATTCGTATGAGAACAAAGACTGTTGTTTACGGCGTATTTCGAGTTATCAACTCTCTTCTTCAGGTAAACTATGGTATTATTAATGAATTTATTCTCGATGTGCGTTCTTGTACATTTTTCGATATAGCAAAGGATAAACAAACATTAACTCCTTCTCGTCCAAACGAACGAAAAAGCGATGTGCATACTCGTCTTGCCAAAAGCGTAACTACATTATTACGATATATAATAGGTGGCTTTCGTTTATTAATAGTACTATAGTTTACCTAAAGAAAGTTGATTATTCGAAATGCGTCGTAAACGAGATAGTATTAGCATTAGAATTTATTCTCATGCGATCACTTATGGAGGATTTGACAAATTGTGTAATTGCGTAAGTAAGTATGGGTTATGGGTAAAATCTAATCTTCGTCAATAATAAAAAACGAATCTAATAATATGTTATGGCTCTTCTATACAACATTAAACTTAATAATCATTCCCCAAACATACGTATATTACCTTTACAACCAAAGATAACAATCAATGTAGTATTACTTAATCAAAATCTTACCAACTGTATGCCATTAAATTACCAATCAATTATCAATGTCAAAAAACTTTATATTAAATTATTAACGTTAAAATTACTGACAGTATACTATTAAATTATTAATTTAGAAAAACTAGTTGGACAAGAAAATATCCAACGTGCAAATGTTGAACGACGAAATAGAGGTTACAGAGTTTTTACGTTACTTGGAAAATGGCAAACAACTTTCACTTAAGCCATATGGCTGTACAAAGAAACTACGCGTGATAACGCCAAAACTTATCTAAGTAACAAATACTAAAGTCGATAAAGCACAATTTAAACGTAAAACTGAAATACAAAGGATTTAAATTCTTAGAGTGAATATGAATTACTGTACTAACTTGAAATAATTAACAATTAACTGAACGAGTTTGATCAGAAAACTAAATTACTTAACAAACTGTGGGAATTCAGTAGTGTAATTCGTAGAAAAGGAATGTCCATGTAATATAGCATTCGGACCTTATTACACCAAAATCGGGAGGTTGTTATGGATGGCGACTGTTTTCAGTCCTTTTCTGAATTATAGAATCAGATTTAATTTGATGGGCATACTCAGAATAATAAAAACCCGCCTTCAACTATGTTTCCCAACGTGTAAGAACTGATTGCGTTAGTTCAGAAACACGGCTCTGTGAAATTCTTGAATTCGTTTAGATTTGAGAAACACTTTTTAGTATTGTTAGCAAGATGTAAAGCATGACCCTGTAAAAGTTAAGAGATCAACGAGCAGAACGCATTGTCCCGACACCATCACTCATAAACATCAACAGTTGATAATCGCTTGTACATTTTTTAACTTTTTGCTAGCTGATAAAATTGGATATGTCGGTTTAAGAAGTCCCAGTACAAGTACAATTAAATGTAGAATAATTTTTTTTACAGTCGATCGTCTCGTCAATACATAATCACAGCTGTTTGACATTTACGACAACTTTGATACTATTTTTATTTCTTCGTGTAGAGGTGGTAGATAATTATGCAACACTGTCCGAAATAGTAGTAGTTGAAATTGTATTTATGCCAGAAAGATTGAAACTGTTCTCTATTCAATCATTTTAGCGGAAAGTCATATGCGTGATCATTAAAAGTAAATCTAGCACGAATTCAGCTGCAATTTTTACTCTTTCTGTCCTTTTCGCTGTTAACATGTTCTCTACAATCATGTTGGTTCCAGAAAATCAGCAGTAAATCAAGATATTCATTGATATACTTCTTGACCGTGTCAAACAATGGTCGCTTTTTTCCCTTCCGCACGTTCGACAAATTTAATTATATATTTATATAAAATGAAAACAAAAAACATCGCCAAGCCAAGTACCGATGCTAACTAGCTAATGTGTATAAATATCATGATATTCATATGTATTGCTCGGGACGACCGACAATTGACGGAAATATTAGCTTTACTGGGCACATACGTATTTCATATAGCAGATCCTGGCTTGTCGCGCAGAGGCAAATGAGAAGTGTAATAAACAGGATTTGAAGGAAGTAACTGCGCATGTTACGAGAACAATTGCCGCCGTGATCAAAGTAAAAGATGGCTTAACAAAATATTAGTTCATATTATTTAAAAGTATATGTTAATCTTCATATTCTAATGTTAATAAACAGTTACTCACGACAAATCGTTATTTCGTCTTATTTTTTATCAAAATAAAACCAAAAAGTTATATAGTGATCCTAATTTTATAGCACGGTACTGCGTGGTGCGTTATACTCACTTCAGATTTCTAGTCGTAACCCGTTATATTAATTGGACAAATGCTGCCACACGTATTAAATGCAGTTATTTAAATATTTGGTCAATATTTTACAGAATTATTATATTCAAAAAACATAAGGATATTAAAGTACTTTTTTTAAAAAAACACCATGTTAGAAATTAATGGAATTTACTCTCCAATTATTTTATGATTACTTAGCAATTTATAAAACAAATCTGCATATACTCTTACAATTTTCTAACACATATAAATACTTTTAATTAGTTTCGCTTAACGAACACATTGATTCAAGGGTAACATATGTATGTATGTATGTATGTATGTATCACCATACCTATTCATGCCAAATTGCACTTTCTACACGATTAATTGCAAGATTGGTTTTATTTCCTACTTTTCCATTGTCTAGATCTAAATTGAAGAATCGCAAATTTAAACTTCCAATTACTTTTATATTGCGAAGGAAATATTAAAACTATTTCTTCCATGAATTGGATTACATAATTGTCTATGTTACAAGTGTTCAGTGTACAGTCATCAATAAATGAATATTTGAGATATTCTTGGTATTAGTATTTTATCTTCGATTCGCCTACATTCTGTCCGATAAGAAAGTGAACTTTTAATCGAAAATAAATGCACGGACCAATTACTAGGTATTAAAAGTATCATCCAACGAGTATGTAAAAAATTAATTCAAGTGATTGTAAGACAGATTGGAAAATTTGCAAATACAAAATCGAAAAATAGTAAAATCAATGTATATAATGAAACAGGACCTTATCTAAAGGAGATGAGCAAGTGGGAGGCATTTATTCCGGACGAGTCTTAAGAGGATGCTTAAGCGACTATGGTCGTACTATATCAAATTTCTTACCCTCTGCCTCTCTGACCTTAATACATATATGTACACGCTAGTTAACAAGTTCTCTGATATTTATCTCTTAGTTTTTTTATTTCAGATTTTTCATGTCTTCTTAAAAAACATCATCTGTGCCTCATGGTGTGACAGATGCAGTTCTATATTTGAAGTTTCATGCATCATCAGTAGTTTGTAAAAATATTATCTAAACACTATCTTCTTCTGGGCTTCCGGGCTGGAACCGCGTCACTGGTATAACTGCCGACGTTTCGTACCCACTCGTATGGGACATCTTCAGGGCTCAACTACTGGTACTGTCTATTGCACTGAAACTGATAATATGGACTACAACCGCAGAAGTCTATGTACCAGATTATCTAAACACGTTTGAGAACTAATACTTACACGTTTCAATTACTTAAGGTTTCGACGGTACAGATCGTGTACGAAATTTGTTTGGTACGGGTTTTTACCGTAGTTTTTCAGGTGCAACAATGTCTAATTATATTCTGATGATGACAACTTAGTTGTCAAGATACGTATACAGAATACGAAAATTAATGTGGAAAGGGGCTATATATCAATCTTAAATGATTAAGTTAATCAACCACGGCCTCCATCAAAATTACCAATACTTATACATGATGGTTGTTTAACAGATGTGTCAATTATAAGATTCATATAATTCTTGAATATCTGTTGTTGCTTTCGAATTACTGTTAGTCGTCCGCTATTAATATTTCATTACTTGATATATCTTTTTTGATTAGTTTAAAAGGTCATTAAGCTTTGTTATAAAATTTTTTAGTGGATTAATCTTTTGCGTATAATATTACTGGAATACATGAATAAAATGGTAAAATTTCTTTATATACTTTATTATTCTTTTCAAGATAGACCTTTTTCAATACATGTCAAAGGAGTTACTTATACATTAGAAAAACAAAATCACAATAATAATATTACAATGCTGCCACACATCAATAGCCATATTATATCCAACACTCCTCTATCGATCACAATACATTTTACACGTAATTCCCTGAATCTTGACGCTGGCAATGGTTAGTTAGCAAACCTGCTAACATTCTTTCTGTCAGGCTATGAACACAAGATACAATTCATCTTTTGATGTAATCCTTCAAAAAGTGATATCGAGTAATAAACTCCGCTTCTCTTGAAAATAACACTACCTGACTGGTTGTGACATGTCCAGATCGCAACATCGCCGTTTACAATAAATACGTAACCAATATTAGATTTTCTATTATTTTTACCCAAATATACCCAATTTGCATCTGCATAGCCATATAATAATTTGCCTTCATTGACGAATCCCTAAAGATAACTTGAAACTTGACTAGCCTTTCAGATATTTAAGCACACATTTCAACTCATTCCAATCTTTTTGGCGTGGTTGACATTTTGAGCTAATATTTTGACACTCCCAGAAATCATCAATACATCAACATCCAATGAGCTTCTGATATTGATGGTTTAATAGAAACAAATCATCAACTGATGAATCGTGATTGTTTTCCATAGTTAACATTCAATGGTATGGCTGATTCCTTTGCATTGTTAAGACCAAAGTCTGTCTTTGCCCATTTCTTTTTCTAAATAAAACTTAATATCTCCTAAATTCTGAATTTCAAATTCCAATTGAATGCTACTTTTTAATCATTCAATGTTATTTTTCCCCCATTATAATTAAATCTACATAAATAAGTAGAAAACACTTCTTACTTTGAATAAAGACAAGGATCTGCTCTATTTTATTGAAATTTTATATTTGTATCATATGAATTATACAATTCCATGATTATTGTTTGTTTAAGTCCATAAATGCTTTTTTCAGTAAGCAAACCAGCCTATTCCTTCCTTCTTCCCCAAATTCTAGTGGCTGCTTCATATAATTGGTTTTCTTTAATTTACCATTTAAAAAAGCTGTTTTGGATCAAAGAGTTGTTTTGATGCTATTAACAATAGAGTTCTAAATATAGTTTGTTTTGCAACTGGTACAAAAACTTCATACCAAATTTTTGGGAGAATCCTTGCCACTAGCCACACTAAATCAGTTAATTTTATTTTCAGTATCTGTTTTTATTTTATATTTATAGTTTTACTTTATTTATCTTTTCAGGCACAGATTTTTGTTTTTTATTCCTTTTTCTTGCTTTACATTTTTACAATTTTTCTTTAAGTGATTTGCTTTTTTACAGAAAAAGCATATTAACCTTTTATCTGAAACCTTTAATGCCAAGTCTTTATTGTCACAACTGTTCCTATTTACATCTTTACGAAGTTGATATTCAGCAATTAATTTTGATTACATCAAAAATATGGTTAGGTCCATCTCAGGTCTTGTTTCTAAAGCAGTAGCTAAAAGTATCATAGCTTCTTGACAACAGTCCAACTTTCAGATAGTTCTTTCTCACCAAGACCAGTAAATTTCTGGAATAAATTGGCTAGCTCAGCTATATTTTGTCATGTCACCATTTTCATCCATTTCTGAATTTCAAATATGCCTCATTAAACTAACTTTATTACCAAGTGTACATTTGTCATAATTTTTAATGCTATCCAATGTTGCTTTTGCAGTGATTTGTATTCTTGTGTGGCATAATTGATTATCTTCAACTGACAAACAATTCCAGGTTCTTCCTTGATCATCTTTCTTTTTCCACTCTGTCACAGAAGCATTATTAGAAACATCTAGTAATGTGTCTGGTTGGTCTTATTTTAACAAGGTCCATAAATTTTCCTTTATGGTTAATAATTCCATTTTATATTTCCATGTGAAATAATTATCAGAATTTATCCATCATTATTGTTTACTCTTTCTTTATATTTACCATTTACTTACACAACCTTATTCATCAATATCTTCGCTGGGATCATAACTTCTAAATTATTTAGTGGTTTATTTCTTTACGTATAATATTACTGAAATATATGAACAAAGTGGTAAAATTACTTTATATATGTTATTACTTTTTTCAACATTGACCTTTTTCAATAAACTTCAAAGAAGCAACATTAAAAAACAAAATTACAATAATAACATTGCAGTACTGCCACATATCGATTGTCATATAATATCCAACAATTTTGTTATAAATATATCCGTCTAACCTGTAATTGATCTATAAATTGTCACTAACATAGTATTTTTTGTTACACAGCGGCAATTTCACTGTACATCTCCATCTTAGATTATACCTGATCATCGATAAAGAATAAATTGCATTTCTCAATGCATAGTACTCTTCTATAATAATCATATTGCTTCGATGACTATGTTGTTTACTACAAAATATGTATATTAGCTATAACACAACCTTTTACAACACATCTATCTCCTGTCATTACGCCAATGTTCTGTGATTGATGTAAATGCCATGTCTTCGAACAACTGCCGTTAACCAATGCATTTTGTTACTAATGGACTAAACATTAGAATTTATTAAAAGTAAATTTTTATGAGGATGTTTGTTCTTCTGACAGATTTTCAAAAAACATCTAAAATATTCTTTGGCCATACAGCAGCTTTAGTATAAGAACACTGCAATCAAATTCAATTATTTTATATTATCAGAAACGACGTAAGATAACCAATTTTCTATTTATAAAATACATTTTTTTAAAATGTACTGTATATTTACAAGTTCCGACAAAACTAATAAATATAAATTTTAATTATAATTTAAAACATAAACAAAGCTCAATATAACCTTATCGTCTTCATACAGTAGTGCTTTCATTCGAAACCTAAAATTTTTTAGCCAGAATATACCATTCAAAACGACGGTGTCGTTTGACCGGACACATTTTGTTGGTTTTAGTATAATTATCCAAGATAAGTCTACTATTTATACGATAATATAAGTACCTTCATACAAAATTAACAAGTCATAATTCACTGAATAATTTCAAATTGTACAATGTAATTCTTAATGTTTACAGAGACCAGATATTTTAAAAAGTAACATGGAAGTATAAGGCCATATAATATAATTGTTTAAAATATTTAAAAAAATTAAATCGAAATGTTTTATAAAAAAAATTTAGTTTAAAAATTGTTGATAAAGAGCGCACAAATAATTCCCAAATCCAGCACTTTAATACAATGGAATTAATATCCATTAAATAAGCGAGTCAAGAACTTACAGTAGAAATACGGAAAGAATTTGGTAGTAGTAAATGTAGGTATGTAAACCATTTTGCAAAAATTCTTTTCTTTCAAAATTAAATATTTCGGAGTGTGCATATTTTTTAATTGAACAACTATATGATAATATGTCTAGAAAAGTTCTATTTTGATTAATATTGAATTGGAGCGTTTACTAGAACAGACATTTGAATTAATTAAATTTAACATAGTTACCTAATTGGTAATTATAATTACAAAATTGCGGTCTAGAATCATAAATTCATTAGACAATAAATTTTTAAATTACATACGGTTAGATAAGAAACACCAATCTATTTAGATATATATTACAAGTTTTAAAATATTTATTACTCCACTGAAACACTTTTTAATCAAAATAAACCATTCATACTTCCCGCGCCCATTCATTTAATTTCTTGGCTATTTATGTACAAACTATATATTATAGATAAACGTTTAAATTACGAAATTCAAATGAAATTTCTTACACATTTTTATTCATAAAATATAAAAATGTTTACGTAAGTTATTCGAATTATTTATTCAGAAATTGTTTTTCATTGGTTAATGAAGTGAGAACTTATTAGGTGGACCAATTACGAACATGATAGTGGTTTGACGTGTGAATATGGTGTTGCTTTAAAGTTTTATATACTATTAGACATATGTTCAATGAAGTTTCTCAGATGTAAATAATTAACCATTTTACTACAGCTGATCTTAATTAAATTTAGTAATTAGTACTTCCTACTGTATATATAAAGAATGACAAATAATACAAGGTTTCTGTTTTGCGCTGGAGGCATATTTATTTCGTACTTCTATTACGGCATACTCCAAGAAAAGATAACAAGAGGAAAATATTTAACTGAAACAGTAGGCGAAGATGGTGAGAAAAAAGTAGTAAATGAGAAATTCATATATGCATTGTCTTTAGTTTTTATACAATGTTTTGTGAATTATTTATTTGCAAAAGGAATACTTTATGCAAAACCACATGGGGAAGATAAAACACCCACTATTTATTATATTAGTTGTTCTCTGACATATTTATTGGCTATGGTATGTTCAAACATGGTCTTACAATGGGTCCCATATCCAACACAGGTTAGAAATGCTTTGAGGAGTCATATTTCTAATTTTTATATTAATTTTGTAATATAAAGGTTGTAGGAAAATCTGCTAAACCAATACCTGTAATGATTCTTGGTGTCCTGATAGGAAAAAAATCTTATTCTTTAGCAAAATACATTTTTGTAATGTTAATAGTAATAGGTGTTGTATTGTTTATGTATAAAGAAAAGACAGGACCATCGACATTAGATACCGGTTTTGGACTAGGTGAATTGCTGCTTTTATTATCTTTAACAATGGATGGACTTACAGGAGCTGTACAGGTATACTTTTTTAAATATTTAAATTTTTAGATGTAATTTATATTTAATTTACATGAAACAATTAAGCTTTGCAAGAAATATAAAAAAAACATATTTCAGGAAAGGATGCGTGCAGAAACTAAACCTACAGGTCAACAAATGATGTTAAGTATGAATTTCTGGTCAAGCATCATGTTAGCATGTGCTTTATTAGTAACAGGGGAATCACGGAAGTTTATAGATTTTGTATCAAGATTTCCAACAGTCGTTCTTAATATGTCATTATTAGCTTTAACCAGTGCTTTAGGACAACTATTTATATTTTTAATGGTAATATTATTATTTAAGCTAAATGCTAATTTAAATATGAATGTATTATATTGTAGGTATCTGAATTTGGTCCATTACCATGTTCAATAGTGACAACAACCAGGAAATTCTTTACAGTTTTAGCCTCGGTTATATTTTTCCAAAATCCACTATTACCACGTCAATGGGTGGGTGCGATAATAGTATTTTCAGCATTGTTTTTGGATGCTCTTTACAGTAAATCAAGTCCAAAAAAGAAATAATGTCTGTGATATTTATATTATTTTATAGGAATAAATTGATAGAGGATAATATATTTAATTGTGTTGCTTGCAATGTAACATTAATTTATATTATTTATGTAATTATCAACATACTTATGTATGTTAAATATAGTCTTCTATTTAATGATATACGAATTGTAAAAATATTTTAGACGGTATTTTGTCATGTTATAAATTATTTGACATTTTTGTGTGTGTTTATAATGTAAAATTTAGTCTTCTCAATTATGCGAATTCAAACAATAAAGATATATTTGATACTATCTTTGTTTTACCTACAATAGAAGTAAATTATTTACATAATTCGATTTTAAAATATTTAATAAATAAAATTTAATAATTATCGAAATAAAATTTACTTTCTCACAAAATAAGCTAAATTTAAAAAATTAGGTTGTCAGCAGGTAATTTACAACATACACAATAAGGATGGAGGCGTCTGAGGTTGGCTGGAGTTGAACGAAGTGCAGTATGTAGATACTACAGGCTGACCAGATGGCAATAGTATTTTTTCTAATTGTTATATTTCAGCAGTTATCAAAATATTCAGTAAGGTTTGCCATTTCATCATGCATCGTTTCACGCTTCCCGAAGGTGTGGAAATTATTAAAAAATATCGAAATTCTGGCTCAGTTGTAAATACGCAACGTGAATTTCGTTATGAAGGCGGGCATCATCATGGCTTCAGTGAGCAGGAAATTTGTCGCACTCGTGAAAAGTTCGAGCGTGAGTACATTCTTTTGGACTTTAAGCCACCAACTAGACAGAGATTGGGGCGAAGTGAAGAAAACATAGTCGCCGTAGCGGGTAGTATCGAAGAAGATCAAGAAATGTCGATTCGACGCCGGTCAGCTAAATTGATCATCGCCAGAGTCAATTCGGATTTATTTTGCGGCTGGATTTGGGCCTTCATCCATATAAGATTGCGCTGACACAAGAATAGAAGCCGGACGACTATAGACAACGCCGCGAGTTCGCTAATTGGGTGCTGAAAATGTTGGCCGAAGATCCGGATTTTGGCCAAAAAAATCATCTTCTCGGACGAGGCCATTTTTGGCTCAGCGGCTATGTCAACAAGCAAAATTGCTGTTATTGGAGCTACCGCAATCCACTAGTGCTCGACCAAGCATCAATGCATCCACAAAGATTGACTGTTTGGTGCGGTTTGTGGCACGGAGACACTCTTAACGTCAATGGTCCTCGGTATAGAGCGATGTTAACCGACTTTCTGTGGCCAGAGTTCGACAACATCGATATATCCGAGCTGTGGAGCCAATAAGAGGGCGCTACATACCACACAAACGACGCAACGCTCGAAGTTGTGACAAGGAAATTTGGCGAGTGGGTCATCTCACGGCGAGCGTTCATTAATTGGCCGCCGTGACCATGCGACTTGACACCTCTCGATTATTTCCTCTGAGACTGCGTCAAGTCCTTAGTCTACGCTGACAAGCCAACCACTTTGGACGCCAACATTCGAGCGCTATTGTCAGAATAACGCCGCACATGTTGGACTGAGTCATCAAAAATTGGACCGACCGCTTGAAGCACTGCCAGCAAAGCCGAGGCGGCCATTTGAATGATGTGCTATTCCATTCATGATGGCATGAATGTAGCTTCAAAATAAAGCTAGAATCAATTCGAATTCTCTTGTTCTTATCTGGTCACCCTATATATATATATATATATATATATATATATATATGTGTGTGTACACATATACAAATGCATCGCGGTCACGACAAACATTACAAAATGTTTCAGACATCGGAACTTTTCTGTAAGCCGCGAGAATTTCAAATATGGTGGACATAATACAGAGACCGATAGAGAGACACTAATTCTGATTTTATCACTGCAGCGAATCTGTGTTATCAAATATCAATAAATTTGCCCTTTCGCGGTGATGTAATTAAGGTAGTGTTGTAGTGTGACGCTATCGTTAAAACACTTTCAAATAGGAACTCATATTACAATTACAGCACAATTAATTTCAATTAAAAAAGTTGACATACATATCTAATACAATTTTTGTACTATGTGTGTCACCCAGTATTCTGTGTAAAATCCCTATTAATAATATCGTATTCTGAATAATGCGATATTATATTTAGACGATATAGATAATTGTTCTTTTATAATAATAATTCGCTATTTTACTTCTATTCATGTCAAAGAAAATAATAAATTGCTTGTTTGATGATGAAACACATCAACACTCTGATATAGAAAGATATTTCATTCCCAAACACGTCAATATCCAATTGAGAATCTACATCCCATATTCTTAATTATTGTGGTTAACTTGACGAGTTTTTTAATGTAACCAAATCAGAAATTAAAACTATCAATACAGTGACTAAACATCAAATATATTTAAGTATTACTAATGAATTTTTAATTGACTGTAGAAATGGTAATTTTGATGGAGCCTGTGGCTAATTAACTTAATCATTTAAGGTTGATGTATAACCCCTTCCCACATGAATTTTCGTATTCTGTATACAATTAATTTGTCATCATCAGCAGATAATTAAACAGCGTGGCACCTGCAAAACTACGGCAAAAACCCGCACACTGTGCTTGGCTTTCGACAAGACAGATCGTCTACGGAATTTATTTCGTGTGGGGTTTTGCCGTAGTTATCTAGGTGCGCCACTGTTTAACTATTTGCTGATGTTGATAATCTAGTTGTCGAAATACATACACGGAATACGAAAATTAATGTGGAGAGGGTTTATATATCAATCTTAAGTGATTCAGTTCATTTTTTATTTATTTCTATTCAATATCGTTGCGCTTAAGTAATATCTACAAGAAATTTATATATACATTTAGCTGTACATTGCACACATCTTCAGTAGTACCTTGCCTAGACTTCTTACTTACGAGTTTATATAAATTTTGTGTGCTATAAAAGTTTAAAGTAAAATCTTATGTTTACTTTAACCTTTTACAACATTCAAAACTTGTATAAACTAAGAAGTCTAGCTTGTTACTCTTAATATGTGTGCGGTGCACATGAAATGTACATCTAATTTTTCAAATTAAAACTTAAAAGTAAGGTGTTTTATTTCAATAATTTTTAGTTTTCGCAAGTGCTCAACTATTTTACAGTGTTTCTTAGAAGTGTTTAAAAAATTTTATAGGTCTTTAATTAACAGTAATTAGAGTAAGTCTATTCAGTAATTCAATTAAGAAATTGATTATCTACAACGATTATAAATGTATAAAATATTTTACAGAGTGTATATTGGGTTGCATAAAGTAGTACTCCATTTGTATTCAAATCCAGTGATACTTTCTATTTAACATACTTTTTTATAAATAGAAGAAGCAAAATGATACATTCAAATAGCAAAAATTTGATAGATTTGTCAAAGTATATATGAGAATGAATATTTTGCCCGGAGATAGTATAATAATAATATATAAAAAGGTTCAAAATTGCACCACATACACATATATTGTGGTTAGAAATTCACACGTAATTAGGTGGGGCGACTTTATGATTAATACTGAGTTGACAAATCTAATACAGAAATGTTGTATTGTCCGTTTCTAACACGAGACCGTCAATGTTGAAAATGTGCGACAAAAATTATTTCAAATTTTTTGGAATTTTCTGTGAAAACCATTTTTTTTACTGTCAAATAAAATTATAAAACACTACGTTGGTGTAATTAATTCTTTTATGCTAATATTTTGCTTTATTAAACATTTCTTTAAGTGCTTTCTTACGTTAAAGTACATATGTCAACCTTGGCTCAGAATAATGTCTGTACTTTAAAAATAATTATTTTAGTTTAAGGATAATTTTTTTCACTTCCATTACTTACTTCATTTTTATGATATCCCAAGTAATTTGTAATGTACTCTTTCAACGAATACGCTGATATGTATATGGTATTTGGATTTTGCAATAGAAACGTCTTTCGAATCATAAAAGTAAATCAACATTGTCTTCACTTTTGACTTCTCCGAACGACTTTTTTTCGGTCTTTCTTCGCTTGGATGCTTACATTCAGAGCTTCGACGCTTGGTCTCTGGATCATATTGAAAACACCACGTCTTATCGCCAATTACAATAGAATATCTGAAGTTTTCGTCCCTTTTTGAGTCTTTAATCAAGTCTGTACAATATTGAATTCAGTTAGCTTGTGTGGTACAAACCTTGAACAAATCTTTCTCAGGCCCAGGTATTGTGTCAAAATGCGATGAATTGAATCTTTGGAAATATTTAATTCCATTCCCACATATCGCAATGAGGATTCATTTCTGATAAATTCATGCAAGTTTGATGTTACTTTCCGTAACCACATTTTTTTTGCACCAGGATGTTCGTCGTCATTTATGTTCGTACGACCGTCTTTAAATCGTTTACACGCATCACCGTACACTTGTTTCATCAAATTAAACGTTTCAGTAAACGATTTACAGAGTTTAGAACACAACTTGATATTTGCTCTTTGTTAAAAATTCATTTTTCGACTAATGCTGAATACACACTGTTACTTTCTGCACAATTTCATGACATTGGTGAAAAATTTGCCTTACCGACGCGTATTTTTCTTTAATAAACGGCGCCACTAGGAATTACTATTTTAAAAAAGTTTGGTTTTCTCTGCTACAGACTGTATACTTTAGTATAGTATGAATTTTCGTTATTTTATTATGAAAAGATGGCAACATTTATGAATTTGAATCTGTTTGTAAGTTCGCAATTTTTGTAAATTGGCTTATTTGCATGCATACAGGCATTCCATTCATTAAATGATTTTATTAAGAATAAACGAGATAGATTTTTGGATTAGATTATATATACCTATGCACGTATGTATACATACATACATGGACACGTGCGAATATCACGGAGGGGACTGTTTTGTAATCATTCATGCATTGAAAATGTGCAATACATATAGGCCAGGCTTGCATTAATAGTTTTACAATTTATATCTCGTTTATAACGTATCTATTCGAATTAATTCCTTCATTTCTATCTAGCATTTTAATTTCTTTTAAACATGAAATTTTTTTAATGAGACACGAATAGAATTATGGATTGCGCAGAAATTATTCGTGCTAAGTCTGAGATTGTTAGCAGACACCCACTCACCCCTTTAATTCTACGAAGAACTAGTATGTATACAGCAACTAAATGGACAGTTTGAACAACTAATTCCATAAATCTCAATAGAAAATCATTTTAAAAAAAGTCGCTTTTTAAATGATTGTCATTGTACATAATACCAGCTTTAGTACGAGGGTAGTTTGACAAGTAGTGAGAATGGAAAAGAAAAACGAATTTTTTAAATACAAAATAATTTTTATTTTTCAATATATTCTCCTAAAAGAGCAATACATTTATTCCAACGGTGCACCAATGCCCTTATGCCATCTCTAAAATGCGATTCCGGAAGGCTTGCAAAATACTCATTCACGAAGATGACAAGCTCGTCGTTAGACGAAAATTTCTTTCCACCTAGTGCCGTTTTCAATTTTTGAAAAAGGTGGAAGTTGAAAAGGGCTAGATCCGGCGAATAAGGCGCATGCGGTACTAATTGGAAACGCAACTCGTGGATTTTGGACATCGCAACTGTGCTGGAATGCGAGGGAGCGTTGTCTTGGTGAAACAGAATCTTTTTCTTTGCCATTCCTGGCTATTCAGCACGAATCTCAACATTTAATTTTTGTATCCAAGTTTCATCGCAAGTAACAAATCGTCTACAAAAATCAACCGGATTCTGCTTATAAAGGTCCAAACACTCATTGGAAATGCGCAAACGAGTGAACTTTTAATCAGTCGTAAGCAATCGCGGCACCCATCTTGCCGAAAGCTTGGAAAGGCCCAATTCTTTCGTTAAAATGTGGTGTACGCGTTCTGTTGAAATGTTTACCATGTCTTCTACCTCTCTCACTTTGAGTCGTCGGAAGGAATTCGGAGTGCACCACACCTCGATAATTCAAGAAAACTGTCAACATAACCTTGATTTTTGACTTGCTTTTACGTGGTTTTTGGACTTCGGCTCACCTTTGATACGATATTCGGCCGATTGATCGTCTGTTTCCGGGTCATAAGCGTAGATCCAAGTTTCATCTCCAGTTATGATGCCTTTCATTTTGTCTTGATAGTCGGAAAGCATGTTTCACAGACGTCAACGCGACGCTGTTTTTCGAAAAAATTGAGTGATTTTGGAACAAATTGTGCTTTCACTTTTCGTAGGCACAAATGATCTTTCAAAATGGTTTTCACTGATCCTTCCTAAATTCCAACGATGCCAGCAAGGTCTCTGACTGTTAATCGTTGATTCTCAAGCACCAATTCCTTGATTCTATTGACGTGTTGATCATCAGTTGATGTTGACGGCCGTCCTGGACGTGGTTCGTCATCAACGCGTTCGCGACCCTCTTTGAATAATTTGTACCAATCAAAAACACTTGCTCGCAACAAACAATTATCACCGAAGGCCTTTTGCAACATTCTGAACCTTTCGGCTCCAGAAATTTGATTCCGTACACAAAATTTAATGGAACTTCTTTGTTGAATAATTTCACTCATTGTAAAAATTGCCGAATGCACTTTTTGTACTTCAGAAAGACAAGCGTATACTAAACACTAATGATTATTTTGAGGTGACATTTGCACAGATGTCACTGACAGTCATACCAACCTAGAAAAAAATATTTCGACGAATGGGTTTTCGCGTGAAATTTAAATTAAAAAGTCTTACTATTTTTGCCCAGAGTAGTATATATGCGATATATATAAAAATTCACAATAAAATGTATATAAAATCGATATATTATAGGTTAAATAAGAAAAACAAAAACAGCTAAATGAAAAATCCCTAATGATCGAAAACACAAACACAAAAGAAAAAATTTATAATTACAATAAATCAACCAATATATTAAAAAAGAAGAAAATACGTTTATTTCTTTTATTATACTTAAAACTAGTAAATCTAGGGGCTATCTAATGTACATATATCTATGCATATATACTTGTGTGTTAAAATGAATTTCTAAGTTGCATGGAAACTTTGCTACAGTCCCTACATTAAATTACTTTTGGGGCGTAGGTGGAGGTCGAAGGTACAATTGGTGAACCCCCAATGACACACGCACGATCATTAAAAATTTATATACTAGCAGAGACCTATTTCCGCCAAATCGAAAGCGATACTGTCCACGATATAAAGAAATCATCAGAAAAGGGGATAATGAATTTTTGGTTTGTGCAATAAATTAAAACACGTTTTCGGATATGTGTTTTTAATTACCAGCTTAATTTAGATTTTTACCGATGGGGATAAACGGATGGAAGTGCAGGGAGAATTATTATTTCCGGTGTTCAAATTTATCACTTGTGACAGGTTATTTGAGGGTTTATAAATTAAATTTACATTAGTGTTGTTTCATACCAAATGATATTGAATTCTAGTTATAACTGTAAAAGCGAATTGTTTTGTTTTATAGTTCAAAAATATGAAAATAACTGGTAAATTTTCATATTCACGACTTTACAGATAGAAATGTCAACGATAGTCAACAACAATCCGGAGACCACCTTAAGAAACCTCAAGCAGACTGAATTTATTGGCGAATAAATTACATCAGTCTACAAAGAAAAACCACCGTTCATAATTTTGGATTGATTAGCTTATTTTTGGTGTGTCGATTACTATTAGATGTCCGTTTCTTTCGAGAACGTAACATTTCTCGTACGAGGTCATATCAGCTTGAGTATTTTTCACCATCATCGCCATTAGTCTGAATGTTCTTCATCAATATTTGGTATTAAACAAGAAAGCAATTTGGGACCAATACTTTTTTGAATTTTATTAATGATCTCTGTAGCAGGATCAAATGTAACAAGTTGCTTTCTGTAGGCGATCTAAAATACCTCTCCCAGTACAGATGCTACCCCAAAAAGGTTTACGATCTAAATCACAAGTTTTGGTCTATATTTTTGGGTCGAGCTATAACCATGTCAAACTAGAAAAAGAGTTCTTATATGTTCCATTGAAGAAAAATGAACAATTCTGTGCGTAGTGTGTAATATGGGTTTGTTTATATTTTCGACCTGATAACAAAAAACTTCAATACTACTGCATTCTCACTCCCTCTTCAATTTTCAACTGTCTAATCTGCATGATTTCTGGCAAATCACAAAACGTTATACCCTGTGTGCTGCAGTAAATAATAGTTCAACTGTAGGCTTTCTTCTACTCAATCTTACTTTCCTCAACCTTCTCCTTACAGTTAAAGCAGAAACTGACATTTCTGACTGCTTTAAACTGGTTACTGAGTTCTGTGCTTGTTATTCTCCTATTTCTGAAAGCTTGTACTTGCAAAAAATGATCATCTCCAGTATTTGCAAGTCGTTTTCTACCTCGACTACCTCTTCTCGAAGGCAATCCGGTTTCCTTAATTCTTCTAACCATTCGGCTGACTGTCGACCATTAGCACCTATCATATAAGCCACATAACGCATTGTACCTTCTTCTAACAATGTTAAAGATTTTACACATTCATCATTGGTTAAATATTGTCGTCTGTCCATGATTTTGAACTTAAACTTTATTAACTTAAATTCTATAGACACATTAATAAACTTGTAATTAAAACAAAAATGATATTAGTTGCGCAACTAAGTTCTCACTGTTTTTTGATGAAAATACAACTTTATTGTGAAATAATGCTTATAAATGAATCATTCAAAATATTGCCCATCGCTGGCGACAACTTTTTCCCATCTTTCTGGCAGAGCTCGAATACCGTCACGGTAGAAGTGTTCGTCTTTTGAGGCTATCCACGATTCAAGCCATTTTGAGATGTCTTCATATGAGCGGAACTGCTGATTAGCCAGACCATGTGCCATCGAACGGAACAAGTAATAATCAGACGGCGCAATATCTGGGGAATATGGCGGGTGGGGTAGGATCTCCCATTTGAGCGTTTCTAAGTAGATTTTAACGGGTTTGTCAACGTGAGGCCGAGCGTTGTCATGCTGTAGAATCACTTTTTCGCGCCTCTGCTCGTATTGTGGCCGCTTTTCGCACAGTGCTCGGCTCAATCGCATCAATTGAGTTTGGTACCGTTCCCCAGTGATGGTTTCGTTCGGTTTCAACAGCTCATAATAAATAACACAGCCCCGGTCCACCAAATTACAGCAAAACCTTCGCAACGTGAATATTCGGCCAAACCGACGACGTAGAAGCATGACCAGGCAGTTCCCATGATTTTGTTCTCTTTGGGTTGCTGTAATGAATCCATTTTTCATCACCCGTAGCGATGCGATGAAGAAAACCCTTCCTTTTTTGCCACTGGAGCAGTTGTTCGCAGGTGAAAAAACGACACTCAACGTCTCTTGGCTTCAAATCATAAAGAACCCAAGTTCCTTGTTTTTGAAATTGTTGGAAAATGGCTTGGTGGGTAACTCCTAATGCTGAAGCAAGCTCTTTTTGCGTTTGGCACGGATCCTCATCGAGCAATGCCTCCAATTCAGAGTCTTCGAAGGTTTTTGGTCTTCCTTCACGCGAACGGTCGTCAACATCGAAATCACCGTCTTTGAAGCGACGGAACCAATCATGGTACGTTGTTTCACTTAGAGCAGCATCTCCGTAAACTTTTTAAAGTTCTCGACGCGCTTCGGCCGTCGTTTTTTTCGAATGAAAGAAGAAAAGCAACACTTCCCGCAAATGACGATTATTTGGCACAAAATCAGACATTTTCGCACAACCAAAAGTATATGACGCAAAAACAAAATCACTAATGTGTCAAAGCGGTTTGTTTACCATATGTCTAAGGTTGGTTCATGACGTTTTGGTTATGTCACAATCGACCAGCACTTACTACTGGAGCCATCTCTTGAAAAACAGCGAGAACTTAGTTGCGCACCTAATACTTGAACTGTAACTTTGACGATTAACTTTCGGCAGTTTTCACCAGGAATGTCAAAATTACTTTATTGTGAAGTAAAGCTACTAGAATGTTTAGATAAAATTAAAAAGTTTTAAAAGATACAAAAGTTATAGCAAATATCAGAAACTTTGAGTGGCCTATTAGTTAACTTTGAACATGAGTTTATTATCTGCATATCACTTGATGCAATGACGATATTTAGATATTTTTTGAACGTATTTGAACAATTTATTTCAATATTTTAATTATCAGATATTTTAATGCAACCAATTTCATTTATGATATTATAAAATTCATAGAACTTAATAATCTGAGACAACGTAATACCGTACATAACTTAAATAACAGTTTGCTGGATATAGTCATAAGTAACTTGGGGCTGGGTGTGGTTAAGAATGGCCTGTCTTGATTGTGCGAGGGTCACCATCACCCTGCATTTTTAATTAATTTATTAAATGCGGAGACTGCATCAACTTTCATTTAAAACCTTTAGAGCGAAGAAACAGGTCTTATCAATTTCTTTAATGTATTTTTACGGCTTGATTGGTCACTCTTATCTGGTTTGGTGGATGCTAATACAGTTTTTGAACAGTTTTGCAATAAAATTTACTAGACTAGAATATATTTTAATTATTTGAAACGAATCTACAGTTGTGTTTGGCTTTTGACGGTTAAAGTCTAGTACGGACTTGTTTCTGTGCGAATTTTCCCTGATATCCAGGTGTGACACTGTGATTAATTATCTACTGATTGTGACAACTTAGTTGTCGAAATGCGTATGCAGAATACGAAAATTATTTTGGAAAAGGGTTCTATATATCTTTTTTAATTAATTTCATCGTTCGTTTTGTTCTTTAAAAACAAGAACGTAATCACTGATGGATATTGCGCTTTTTCCATGAAACAGTTCACTTTCTATGCAAATAACCATCCTTACGATCGGCACGAACGCAAATTTTATTTCGAGAGATGGCCAAGTTGAAAAGTAAATAACGTTTGTTATTAACGCTGCTCTCATTTATCTGGCTCACTATTTACTGACCCGCCCTCGTAATTAAGATGTAATAATAAGATGTATTTGTGTAATAGTCAAAGTGTCAAAAATGAGTTGCAATGCGATGTTTATTTGCTCGATACATCGGGGTAAATTAGTGGGTATTGTGTGCTAATAGCACTTTAATGTACTTGCACTTCTATCCCCTATATATAGACATCACCCTTCCTGACACATGTGCTAATACAGATTTTGTTTAGAAATCTAATATTTACCATTTCGTTATTCTTATGTTATTATTAAAAATACAATTTCTGAGTTTAGGATCCTTCTATTCTGAATTAATTAATTAATTACACTTTTGTTTTAATAATTTTTTCATATTTTCCAAGGTAGTAAAATTATATAAATAATATTCAATAATGGAAACTGTTCATTAAATGAAAATTCTTTACTTTATTTTAATTTATTACACAAATTTTAATAGTAATAATAATAATAATAACGCCCTGTCAAACAGAATTTATCTAAAGGGCAATACAATTATAATTTTGATTATGAAAATCGGTTATTTATCTACCAAGGCGCGGAGGTGCGCCTTTGTGCTGTATCTACATTCGTCGTCTTACATTAAGAGAAACGTCATCCAGTGATGTTGTAAGGCCATTTTACAGGAAAATTATAAACGTATAAATAATAGCACTCATTCATCGAAAATCTATTGTTCAGAGTCAGCACAATGAAAATTTAGTTTCGTGTTTCAGTTGAAAGGAAAATTAATACACAGTCTGTCGTAGAGGAAACGGAACTTTTTTAAAATAGTAATTCTTAGTGGCGCCATCTATTAAAAAAAATATGCGTCGGTAAGGTAGATCTTTCACCAATGTTATGTCAAAATATCATGGCATTTGCATGATTAGAAGCAGAGAAATTGCGCATAAAGTAACAGTGTGTATTTGGTATTGGTCGAAAAATGAATTTTGAACAAAGAGCAAATATCAAGTTCTGCTTTAAACTCGGTAAATCGTTTACCGAAACGTTCAATTTGATAAAACAAGTGTATGGTGATACGTGTTTATTACGTGCGAGTGTGTATGAGTGATATAAACGATTTAAAGATGGTCGTATGGACATAAATGACGACGAACATCCTGATGCAAAAAAATCTGCGGTTACGGAAAGTAACATCGAACTTCTGCGTGAATTTATTAGAAATGAGCCGAAATCCTCGTTGCGATAAGTGGGAATGAAATTAAATATTTCCAAAGATTCAATTCATCGTATTTTGACACAGCATTTGGGACTGAAAAAGATTTGTGCAAAGTACATACGTACCACACAAACTAACTGAATTCAGTATTGTACAGATTTAATTAAAGACTCAGAAAAGGACGAAAACTTCAGGTCCTTTATTGTGAATGGCGATGGGACATAGCGTTTTCAATATGATGCAGAAACCAAGCGTCAAAGCTCTGAATGGAAGCATCCGACCGAAGAAAGACCGAAAAAAACTGCACATGGCATTTTAACCAACAACCATTATTCACCTGATTGCCCCCCTGTGATTTCTATCTATTCTTTAGAGAATAGATAGAAATCACATGTAGTTTAGACTACATTTGCCGATGAAAGAACAGTGTTATGCCGACGTCGAAGCCATTAAAAAGGCGTCGACAGCGATCTTGAAGGATATCTCTAAAGATGAACTTAAAAATCCATCCGATCTGTTAATTGACCGTGCAAAACGTTGTATTGAAGCCAAAGGCGGCTACTTTAAATACAATAATTGAATTTTATCAGAATAGTAAGCTTTTGTTTTTATTTTAAAAAAGTTTCGTTATCTCTGAGATAGACTGTGTATATCTTCCAGATTTTAAATTGTTTGATGAGTCATTAAGGGTCGGGTGATTGATCTTTAAAAGAACCAAAGGGTCCGCATTTTGAATAACTATCAGTGCACTATCAATGTTGGAAAAAACTGCATTTAAAATTCCTTCATTTGATCGCGAAATTGTATCTGTGATTAAAATCATCCACTCTTAACTCCTGTAATATTTGACGATGATAATTTGCTGTATAAAATATTTTTAACACTATTGCCTTTCTTGCGTTACAATCAAATCGTTTGTCAGTCGACAAAAAAAACAACACTGTTAAAAATATTTGACAAGTTTGGATTTTCTTCGCCAATCAATGAAACATCAAGCTATTCTTCGCCTCTAATTGAAGAACGGCCACTCAGACACGATCACGAACAAGCCTCAACATTTCAAATTTGTGTACAATTTTAGATTCAGTTGATTTACCTATGGACGGATGATCTGGTTATCTCTTACTGAATAAGACATACTTCTCCTTGAGAATAAATTTTATCTCTAATCAACGTGTTAATATTTCAATTCATCTTTTGTTTAGATGCATTTTAAGTGTAAGAGTAATTTGTAATAATGAAACACAGTATTAAATAGCCTTTCGAAACAGACGCTTAAATGAACTTATGTGTTTGACACTTCACGAATTGTTACATTTCCAGCATCTATCCGATGTAGTGACACGCACCATGACTAATTAACTACCAGATGTTTGTTGTCGTTTTCTCATTTTTCTCAAAAACTTTCTAGTCTACTATAAAACTTTTTTATAACCGCCGTAAAGCAAATGGAACCCTCTATCGGACAGAAGAACAAGCATACATTACCATTTTGCTTTTATATTTTCATCTTGTTTTTAGGTACTTTAGAGCTTTGGAATATTAAAATCTTTTTATTACGCACTTGTTACTACTTACGTTAGCTTCTCACTGCTTACTGTTTGATTGAATACGTAGACGATTCCTAAACTTTTTATCTTACGAGATGGATGGAATGTTTCCATCCATTGAATCCAGTAAAGCAGAATTACTCTCCAGACATAGAATGCAATCGTTTATGGACAGAAGAAATTTGCATTATGCGAAGTTTTTGTGGAATTTATTGCAGCGCAAGATTAGCTTTGAGTGTCTTCTATTACGAGTGGCTTTTCATATTCCTAGGACTTTTGCCAGGCATGAAAGCATATTCCATCTTACGACGGCATAGACCAATATTCTACATAGAGTGCCTATAGCAATAATGTGTCGCATTGCCGTTAGTCACATCAGATATTTTTTGAATTCCTATAACGTTGCATTTGCCTTACGTGGGATGGAATTTTGCATAGTGGGACATAGAGGGCACCACTAATCAAATGTTAGTACTATAAATTAACATCCATCTTTAGTTAAACTAAATTCAAAATTTGAGTGCGATACGTGTAGTGTTGTAGTTACAACGAACTGTCAAGGTTGACAAGTTCGTTGGAAAAATGGATTTAAACCGAGAACATCTTCGCGGAATAATTTTCGAACACAATTATCTCAACAAGAATACTTCGCGGAGTTGATTTCTGTTTTCGGCAACGAAGTATCATATCAGTCAACAATTTCTCGTTGGTATAGAGAATTCAAACGTAAACTGATTGGTCTTAGCGACAATCCAAGAGCAAGTTTACCAAAAACGGCAGTCACTTAGGAAAATGCCGATGCTGTGCGCAAGATTATCAAAGAAGATCGACATGTGACATATCGTCAGATTGAAGCATTATTGGGGATTTCGAAGACTTCAACTAAAAAAATTTTGCATAAAGAATTGTATGTAAAAAAATTAGCTTCCCGTTGGATACCGCATCTGTTGACCAAAGAACAGAAAGCAGCTAGGGTGAATTGGTATCAAAAAACTGTAGGTAGCTTCAACGCCGGAAACTTTAAAACGTGTATAACATTGTCAGTGGTGATGAATCTTGGATTTACTCATACGAGCCAGAAAATAAGCGCCGGTCGTCTGTTTGGGTGTTCCAAGGTGAAGAAAAGCTGACAAAAGTCATGCGTTCTCGAAGTGTCACCAAAAAGATGGTCGCGACATTTGTCTCTTAAGCAGGTCATGTAGCAAAAATTTCTCTACAAGATCAAAGAACTGTTCCTGTCGATTGGTATACAACCATTTGTTTGCCACGAGTCATCGCGGAGCTTCGAAAAACCAACCCCGAACGACGAATCATCCTCCACTAAGACAATGCAAGTTCGCACACAGCACGCAAGACAATTGAATTTTTAGCGCAACAAAATGTGGAATTGTTAGACCATCCTCCATACAGTCCGGACCTAAGTCCTAACGATTTCTTTATCTTTCCGAAAATCAAGAACGGACTGCGAGGTCAAATGTTCCAGTAATCACAAGGAGCAATCCATGCCTTTAAAAACGCAATTTTGATTGTACCAATAAACGAGTCGAACAACTGCATCCAGAGTTGGTCGAGCGTATAAACAAGTGCATTAATCTTCGTGGAGGATACTTCGAAAAACAATCTTTAAAAGCTATCTGTTGTATTATACCAGTTGTACATGCGAAACATAAAAAACAACCCACGTATTACTTAGAATTTCGGTCTAGTTTTACATTTTTCGATATATCATTATTTGGTTGCCTTGTTCTTTAGAATTTGAATGCTTGACTTACATCCTGCCTTCTGTATTATATTTATAATTATTTTACTTGTTGTATTTGTTGTATTTTCATATTTATAAAGACTTATTGCTATTATTATTTAAGAAAATGTCAACTACGTCATACATTAAACAAATAATATTAAAGTGTATATACTCATTGTATAAAATTACAATACATATTTGAGCATTTTTTACAAAAGAAAAATTTCCGCCATTTTATGAATTGTATTCCACATTTTATGATCTTATATGTATCTCATATATATATATGTACGTATATATATACATACATACGTAAATATGTATACATTTTCAGTGGTTACAGTTATAATACTGATGTTATTTCTAATAATACAATTAAATTCATATTGAGCTTTATTCTGTAGTAGGCGTGTCCCACGAGAACAAATAAGCTCTCGTTAATGTACAGACCTCCATGTTAAAGTCCGGAGTGGTAGGGCGACTCCAGGAAAATCCGGACGCTTTAGTTATCTACAAACCGTGCCGCGTGTCAATTGTTCTCGCGCACGTGACTCGTCACGCGCCTATTTAACAAAACAAACAATTCTATCGACTACTTGAACACGACACCAAATTCACAACACGTGCTACCAATATAACTCCATGGATTTACACTTTAATTACTTAAAAAACAATGACAGATCGTGAAAAGTAAATCGATTTGGATTTGCGAAAATACTTGTAATAAGATTACATCCGTTCTTAATTTCCGATAGTGCTGAGAATTTACAAACTGTTAAAATTGAGTCAGACGCGAGAAATATTTTGGGACCTAAGATGTTCAACATGGAAAATATCGATTTGGATGTGGTGAATCGACAGTTTTTCTTCGAGACTGGAAGTTTTCTCGGAAGTAGTGGGAATGGGAGTGGTTCCACATCGGGTTCAACCAATAGCGGAGACTTGTTCTTGTACGATGACAACAGTAGTGATTCAGTTGGATCAAATTATTCATTTAATAGTGATCAGGAAAACAGTTCTAGCTCTAAGGAGTAAGTTCTTTTGTCTTTTTTAATAAATATAAAAACAAAAATTATATTCAGAAATCATTTACTGTTACTAACAATGAAATAATGAACAAATGCTCTTCTATTTTCTTATGAAAATTATTATGAATATAAGTATCGTATTGACCGAAAATATACATACAGTCAGTCTCAAAGATGGTCGTAAACCTCGTGAATATTGAATAATATCACATGTGAATATCCGGCTATGATAAAGGATATTTTCTTATATTTAACAACGTTAAAAAACTTTAAAAACTTCCAATAATAATATGAAAATTGTTACTATTTAGAACTACAAAAGAATTTGCTAAATATTCTAACATCGAAGGTTAAAAGTTTTTGTACATCATTTGTTATATCTTTCTGTAGTACAAATTTGGAACAAATTCGGTAAATCCTCTTTATAGTATCACGTATTTGTGAAAAATAATAACAGCATTTGATGCTTTTACAAGAATAAGTTGTAGAAGTAAACACATGTCTGGTAATAGGCGCGCGTTAACAACACTACACGAAGAAAAAAAATCCTTTAGCCCAGTAGCCAAATCTAAAGTGCAGATTTTAAAAAATATTAAAAATATTCTGAATTGTTGAAATCGTACCGAGAAACAGACGCCAAAGGATTCCAAAAAAGCGCTCTCAGAGAACTGTTACAAGTGTAATTCGTTGATAAGTGAACTAAGGATAGCCGTACACAGGAATTTTGTACTGGAAAGAAAGAACAATACATAAAAAGCATTTTAAAGAAAAACTGATGTAACGGAAGAGTACCATGTCAAAAATCTTTCATTAGCGACATTAATACGTACTTAATAGTCAATTATTAACCATTCTCAATGAAATATTAAAAATATTCTGAATTATTGAAATTGTACCGAGAAACAGACGCCAAAGGATTCTAAAAAAGCGCTCTCAGAGAACTGTTACAAATGCAATTCGTTGATAAGTGAACTAAGGATAGTCATACAGATGGAATTTTGTACTGGAAAGAAAGTACAATACATAAAAAGCATTTTAAAGAAAAACTGATGTAACGGAAGAGTACCATGTCAAAAATCTTTCATTAGCGACATTAATACGTACTTAATAGTCAATTATTAACCATTCTCAATGAAATATTAAAAATATTCTGAATTATTGAAATTGTACCGAGAAACAGACGCCAAAGGATTCTAAAAAAGCGCTCTCAGAGAACTGTTACAAATGCAATTCGTTGATAAGTGAACTAAGGATAGTCATACAGATGGAATTTTGTACTGGAAAGAAAGTACAATACATAAAAGGCATTTTGAAGAAAAACCGATGTAACGGAAGAGTACCATGTCAAAAATCTTTCATTAGCGACGTTAATACGTACTTAATAGTCAATTATTAACCATTCTCAGTGAAATATTAAAAATATTTTGAATTATTGAAATTGTACCGAGAAATAGACGCCAAAGGATTCCAAAAAAGCGCTCTCAGAGAACTGTTACAAGTGTAATTCGTTGATAAGTGAACGAAGGATAGCCGTACACAGGAATTTTGTACTGGAAAGAAAGTACAATACATAAAAGGTATTTTAAAGAAAAATCGATGCAACAGAAGAGTACCATGTCAAAAATCTTTCATTAGCGACGTTAATACGTACTTAATAGTCAATTATTAACCATTCTCAATGAAATATTAAAAATATTCTGAATTATTGAAATTGTACCGAGAAACAGACGCCAAAGGATTCCAAAAAAAGCGCTCTCAGAGAACTGTTACAAGTGTAATTCGTTGATAAGTGAACTAAGGATAGCCGTACACAGGAATTTTGTACTGGAAAGAAAGTACAATACATAAAAGGTATTTTGAAGAAAAACCGATGTAACGGAAGAGTACCATGTCAAAAATCTTTCATTAGTGACGTTAATACGTACTTAATAGTCAATTATTAACCATTCTCAATGAAATATTAAAAATATTCTGAATTATTGAAATTGTACCGAGAAACAGACGCCAAAGGATTCTAAAAAAGCGCTCTCAGAGAACTGTTACAAATGCAATTCGTTGATAAGTGAACTAAGGATAGTCATACAGATGGAATTTTGTACTGGAAAGAAAGTACAATACATAAAAGGCATTTTGAAGAAAAACCGATGTAACGGAAGAATACCATGTCAAAAATCTTTCATTAGCGACGTTAATACGTACTTAATAGTCAATTATTAACCATTCTCAATGAAAGCTCTTTTACGTGATATTCTTCCTTCATAACTACTTTTTCTTCAAAGGTTCTTTATGTTTAGGCGCCTATTTCTTGATACTTTTTACAAGGAAGTTTTTTTTGTGTTTACTTTTACAACTCGTCTTTGTAAAACCATCAAATGCTATTATTATTTTTCACAAATACCTGATACTAAAGGGTTTTCCAATAGGGACATAACAATTTTGTCTTTTAATATGAACGTTTTCTATGATTTGTCAATGTCAAAACGTCAGTCAAGGTTAACATTTTTATGATGGTGAAGTTCATGAACGAGCAACGTTTGACAATGATTAAAAATTATTACCTCAATTTCGAGTCGGTGGTCGCAACTTAAAGAGCGCTTTTTCCAATTTTCGCTCGTAATAATCGTGTCACAAGACAGGCCGTGCGTGCTGTGCCAGTGAGATCGAGTGAAAGATCGCAGTACTTCGATCTCTCACTCGATCTCACTGGCACAGCACGCAAAATGTCGCACCCGTAAGTGCTTATAACTAGAAACAGATTATTTTTATATTTCATTCGGTCATACTACTAAAAATTAAGAAAAGTATGGTCACATTTCCAGACAAGCCAACAAAGGATAATGATTTAATACCAAGTTCTTTTTAATATTCGTAGATAAATGAAAAAAATTCCTCGTGATGATAGTTTTCTCTGTTTTTCCCTAGCGAATATAAATCCTCAAAATGAGTAAAAAAATTACAGTCCTTTGTTAAAAATATCCAATTTTTTTCCCTAAATTAGGAGAGGACTAATTATTAACTACTCAGAAAGGTAACGCTCCTGATTACGGAATTGTTCTTAACTGTACTATTTCAAAATACAGGTCTGAAAGTGAGTGTCGTGTGCGTTGAGATCTTTTTCAAACGTTCCGGCGTACAAAAAACTCATGGAAAGTAATGCGAATGTGAGATTCGACCTTGCATTTGCGGTACGAACATAAATACATCCGACCAAATGAGGCTTTTACATATCTAATGTAATTTACGTATCTAATACAAGCGGAAAATTAATTAGGTGGCTATCAAAAATATTTGTAATAACAAAAAAAGAAAAGCTAAAGTTGAGATCAATGTTAATAAAATGAATGAGTCTATTAAAAAAATGCGATTAGATAAAATTGAATTCAATTAAGGTGTTACGAGCACTTCATAAAGGACAAACTAGTAGTTACATAAGATTCACTACCTTACCTTCAGGTCTTCAAAACTAAACACTAACACAAACTTATAATAATAACAATAATAATAATACTGGGCGGGCCAAAAGTCACCATGGAGTTTAAAAATTTAATAACTTTTTCGTTTATATATTTTTTAAATTTTTTTCAGATAATAAAATATATAAAATGGATTTTTTTTACACTAAGTATGAAAAATAATGTCACTTAAATGATCCCCGTTTTCAGCTTCGCAATGATGGGCTCGATTTAGAGCATCTTTCAAAATTTGTGGCTGTAGCGCTCGAATTTCTGCAACAATGTTGGCCTTAAGTTCAAGGATTGTCTCGGGCTTGTTCACATATACTCGCTCCTTCAAATAACCCCAAAGAAAATAGTGTGCTGACAAATCTGGCGAACGCGCTGGCCAATTAATTTCCGAATTTCTGGAAATTATTCGCTCTCCAAAAAGTTGACTTAAAAGTGCCATTGTGTCTCGGGCAGTGTGGGCAGTGGCTCCATCCTGCTGAAACTACATCTCAGGTCTGTTTTCAAGAGCAGGACGTAAAAAATTTTCTATCATAAACCGATATCGCTCTCCATTTACGGTTACAGCATTTCCATCTTCATTTTCGAAGAAGTAAGGCCCAATGATATTTTCAGATGTAATGCCACACCATACTGTACACCTAATGGGGTGCAATTGGCGTTGATGAATGGCTCTTGGATTTTCAGATCCCCAGAACCTACAGTTCTGCTTATTAACAAAGCCATTCAAATGAAAATGAGCTTCGTCACTCGTAATCAGATTTTCAATAAAATTGATTTCATTTCTGGCCAACTGTTGAAATTTAACTGCAAAATTTAGACGTTGCCGATGATCTGCGGGTTTTAGTTCTTGCACAAATTGCACCTTATATGAGAATAACAGCAAACCAGTTTTTAAAATGCACCGTAATGACGTACGAGCCATTCCTAGCTGAACAGAACGCCTTCTGGTAGATGTTTCTGGTGTTTCGTTAACACTTTGCTCTATACGTTCAATATTTTCCGCAGTGCGAAATAAACGTGGTCTACCGGTTCGAGGCAAATCTTTTACAGTGCCATGTTGGTGGTGACGATGAATTAAGCAACGATTCATTGCTTCAGAGGGCGAAATTCTGACGTTAAAATGTCGACGATATGCTCTTTGCGGTAAAATAATTGATCGGTGATTTAAATAATAAAATTCTATTATTCTGGTTCTTTGTTTAGTTGTGAATCTCTCCATTATTTATTCTCCAAGTGTTATTTATGTAATCTAAAAAAAAAATTTTAAAAAATATCTAAACGCAAAAGTTATTAAATTTTTAAACCCCATGGTGGCTTTTGGCCCACCCAGTGTATTTATTGCCCAGCAGGCGAACCCAATTAAGGACAACATTGTACGCAAATAGAACCAAGTACATACAGTTCATATCTAAAGTAACTAATAATATAAGAAATAAAAAATAAAAAATAAAAACTTATAAAACTGTTAAAAGAACAAAAATTTCTTAAACGTCAGCTTGACATATTCACCAACCAAACTTATTATTATTTTTGGTATTATTATTATTGTAATATAAATGTTATCTAATATATTTCCAGAGGCAGAATTCATAGGCATCGGCGCCGAAATAAATGTCCACAGCAACAAATTCAACAGCGTCAGGCGGCCAATCTAAGGGAAAGGAAACGAATGCAGTCCATAAACGATGCTTTCGAGGGACTTAGGGCACACATTCCCACTTTACCTTACGAAAAGAGATTATCTAAAGTGGATACTCTGAAACTGGCAATAGGTTACATTAATTTTCTCAGTGAATTAGTTAGAAGCGACCGAAATTCAAATACAGATTGTTTTAATGGTATAAGCAGAAATAATCAGCGAGATGAACCGAAAAAAATAATTGTAAGGGGTAAGCTGATTATGAATATTTAAATTAAAATATACTCTTTGCAATAATACTGCGTATTAAAACAATGTCTTCAACAAAATACATTTTTTTATTAGTTTTTGTATCAAAACAATATTACAGTTTGTCAGAGAATATACAGCACCTATAATATCACTTCTAATTTGCAAGAAAACTATTATTATAAACTATTTATTATCAAACTCAAACACCATTTCCTTATTTAAATACTTTAATTATTTATAAATTACTTATAATAAACCATCGCGTCTGGCACTGGTATGTTAACTAAAATGCAATTATAGAAATGGAAGTGATTGGGTTCCGGGCTGGCTGAAACGTTTTAACAATAAGAAAAGAGTTAATAATAGCTAAATTTGATTTTTAATTAAAGCTGGCAACAAGTGCTGCATGCCATGAATGCAGCATTCACCGGGGTAATTCCCCTTTTATACCTAATAAAGTTGCGATAATGCTGCAATGAGGTCAATGGACGGTTGACAAACCGTAGTGGAAAGGGATTAGCAATGTACTTATCACGGCCGTAGTTGATATCGTTTTAATTTTATAATAAGTATGTCGCACATGCGAAAGCACTAAACTTTTATATGCGCGATCAAGAGAAAAAGTTTATTCGTGAATTCGATGATCTACTCTAGAATGCAACTAAGGTAATGTGTAAAGTATGCGGTAAATCGTTAATGTACTCAAGCTAAGCCAACTATACACGTCACGTGAATTCTGTGTAACATCAATATAGAAAATAAGGTGTGCCCTTGCAAACTCAATTTATGTTTCATTATTAATGTTGATAGCCTGTAATATTCTGCTTCACATATTAGACAAACAACCATTTTGAAGAGGCACAAATACAATCCACCATTCCGGTTACCAAGTCACGATACATTATGGAATCATATACCAAGTGTATACGATGACATTATATAGAAGATTACATGTATAGTACAATATAGACGACTGTGGTTATGTCTTGATGAGACGACAGGTCAAATTTTAAGGGTCAACAAGTCAACTGCTGTTGTTTGCAAGCGATGGTGCCACGACAATGCGTTCAGTAGGTCGTTTTATTTCACAACACAATTATAAATTGGTACATGTTACGTGTAAAGTGCATGCTTTGCATCTCGTGGCCGAAACTATTCGAAAATGTTTTCCCAAGATAGATGCATTAATAGCGAGTGCAAAAAAGTGATTCTAAAATGCTTCTAAACGTCTTCGGGAGCTTCACAAAAGCATTCTGTAATTCTCGAACCACCACAGCCGATCCTTACATGGTAGAGAACATGGTTGAAGGTAGCTCTTTACTATACTGAATATTTCCAGTAAATGAAATCTATTGTACTACAATTTAATTCTGCCAAAGCTGCAGCTATTAAGGAGAGACATACATTATTTCAAAATGTTTCCGTTGGAACTGATTTAAAAATTATTCATAACTATAAAGAAGTGGCTATCGAGAGAGAGAAATGGTGCGCTGGCGTTAGCGAAATCCCTGTAAATAGTGAACGAAGTACATTTATTATTACACGCTAGAGATTTTAACAGAATAAGAGATGTTTGTGATAATACGACAATAGTGATAGTGCATCTACAGATCCGTTAAGTTAGTGCAAAGAGTATTTTGCGTCTACCTGTATGACATCAGTAGATGTCGAATGATCATTCTCCAGATATAAGAACATATTTTCACCACAGTACAGTCACTCTCGGAGATAGGTATGGAAACATACCCGATGTTGCTAAGTTTGTACGAATCGTCTCCAATTCGTGACGATGCTCGTGATGATGCTAGTTCATCACGTTAGTTGAGAGCGTAAGTATTGTATACAGTGTTATAATTATTTGTAACAGTTTAGTGCGTTACTGTTATTATTTTCATTACACTCGTTACGATGCCTACGCGCTGCGCATTTCTGACAGACTTATTTACGATGATGCATCAAGAATTCAGAACATGTGTCAGACTGAAAAAAAAATTTTTAGCAGAAATAAAACAAGATTATCCTCAAAACTTTATAATATTTGTTGATTTAAATAAAAAGAATTCTTAAAACTTGAATGTGTTAACAAAAATAATAATAAAATAATTAGTTAATAAAACAAATTTGGTAATAAATTGTTAATTAAAATATAAAAGGATTAATAGAAAATTGGTGTACTTGTGTGTATATGTCTTCTTGGACAGGACATTATATTTCGCGATCACAAAATATGTGTGTTCACCACTACATGTACGAGGTTACGGTAAAAACTTCATTTATGAACGTGCACGTGTTTTGTCACTGAAAAATGTTACAGAAGAAAGTGTATTTTTTTTTAAAGATCACCTTTTGAAAGAATCGCTGGGACGAAGGGTAATTGTATTGCAATTGGAGAACAGGGACGGCATGCCAAAAATTAGAACTATTAAGAGGCGTGGTATACTGAATACATATAATTGACCAAGCAGGTGGATAGTAGGGTAGAATAATAAATATGTATGGTATTCTGTGTGAAAAGCGATTAAAGTTTAAATTTTCAATTGTAATTAGAAATTAGATCAAATAGAATTAATATTAAATGTAAATATTGTAGAATATTACAGATAATATTTCTCATTACAGATAATATTCTGGATGTACAGATATGCAAAAGTTTTACACACAAAAATTTTTACTAAATGCTCGCGTTTTGTCTAAATTTATCTAACTCTTTTGAATTAATCTTGATAAAATAAAAAACTTGGAAAACCATGTGTCCAAACGCGAATTTTCGAATGTGTAAATGGATTATTTCCAAAGCTTGAATGTTGAACAAGTTATAGATTTTCATTTTGTGAATTCCCGGACTGGAATCGCATCTTCGATAACTCTGGTACCGACGTTTCGTCACCACTTGTATGGAGTACTTTCAGGGTTTAACTGCTGCTATTGCTTTCGTCGTTGCACTGAAAATGATCGAAGACGCGGTTTCAGGCCCGCAAGCCAAGATAATGGCCACGGAAGTCTCGAGCATTTCGCTAGTTCAGAACAAGCGATTTATGCATCACGAAAGCTATATTCAACAGTTTTTGTTTTTTCGAATAATTCAATTTTTTTTATATACGTATCAGATTTGATATATAAGTTTTTAGGCATCTTGGTTTTCAGAGTCAAAGTGTCTTAAAAAGAAAATTGTTAAGAACACGTCAAAAGTTATTTTAATTTCGTCATTGTTTAATTCAATTGTTTTTGAATTTTTGAGTTCGCGCAAAGGCTATTTTATTTATTAACACAACAAAATGAAAAGTGAAGTAGAAAAAAAAACGAGCGTTCCGATATATCCTTTTATTGAAGCTCAACAGAGAAGTCAATGAATCGAATGTCGCTAGAACCATTTGAGCTGTCTACGGGGAAAACGTAATTGAGAATAGTCACTATGGAAACGGTTTTCTAGATTTAAAGAGAGCCATTTTGAAATAAACGAGTCCCAGCGTTCAGAAAGACCACCGGACTTTAATGAAGATCGCCTGTACACTTTAATTCATTATGATCCACGCCAATAAACTCGAGAATTGGTCATTGAAATGGATCGTAACCAATCTAGCATAATACGACATCTGAATTACAAGAATAAAGTTCAAAAACTAGATCTCTGATTACCGCATGTCTTGAGTGAAAACAACAAGAATGAGCGTGTAGATAATAAAACCGACTGTTTTTGTTCCACATTGTTATTGATGACGAGAAATGGTGCCTTCGTCTTAACATTAAGAACTGAAAAAGTGACCTAATTCTAACAAAAGGGCAAAAACTGATATTCATACGCGTAAGCTTATGGTGTCCATCTGGGTAAGATAAAGAGGGTATCATATGATATATGAACTGCTTCCGAAACAATGCAGCCATCACCGCTGAGAATTTTAATATTTCTATTCCACATCTTTCAGAATTATTTTAAGAAAACTTATACGCAATAGATTCATTAAAAATTAATTATAGAATAGACGGTTGTCGCAATAAAAGGTACCCAAATTTCACAAAACAAGAGAGGGATATATCATTTATGATCTTAACATCGATCTACAATCAATTTCACGCCGTAGTTTATGAAAAATGACATGCATATGCCACCCCATAAATATACAGCTGTTTTGCGTAACGAATTATGAGGAGTGTACAATAGGGTGCAATACAACCGTGGCCTATTGATGGTCCCACCCCTGACCCGACTATAATCAATTTTTCGTAGAGACCACTTTACAATGCAATGATAGCTATTACGAGTGTCATTGCTCTATTATTATAATGTATTATTGATCAAATAAAGACACAATATATATTTATTTACATATATATGTACACATTACATAATAAAGCAAAAATAATAATAATTTAATTATTTATTGCAATCTACGTGGGCAAGGTGAAAAGTTCTCGGCCTGACAATGAAAGACTGAGATTTACATTTAAAAAATGATTTTATTTTCCTACATAATCTCCCTTGAGTTCAACACACTTGGTCCAGCGTTTTTCTAACATCAATATTCCTTTCAGGAAGTGAGAGTCTGGAAGGCTGTCAAAATATTTTTCTACGGTCCTTTCAACTTCTTCGTTGGATATGAATCGCTTTCCAGAAACAAATCTTTTCAAATTTGAGAATAGATGGAAGTCTGAGGGTGTCCAAGCAGGAGAATAGGGAGGATGGCCGAACAAATCGTACCCCAAATCCCGCAATTTTCCCATCGCCAATGCACTCTTGCGCGCGGGTGCGTTGTCCTGATGAAAAATGATTTTTTTCTTCTTCAAACCAGGCCTCTTCTCGCGAATTTTGGCATCCAGCTGATCAAGAAGGTTAAAGTAATACACGCCTGTAATTGTTCTGCCTTTTTCAAGGTAATCAATTAACAAGATTCCTTTTGCATCCCAAAACATTTTTCTTATATAAAAACTTTATCATTAATTATTATTAAATTTTGCTCTCATCAATGTGCCCACCTTTATTTTTGATAATTGCGGCACATAACCGTGGCATCCTTTCAATTAATTTTTGCAGTGTATCTTCCGTAATTTGTGCCCAGGCTTCTTGAAGTTGTTCCCACAGTACAGTGGTGGATGATAGAGCACGTTCTCGAACCTTCCGGTCCAATTCTTCCTAAAGAAGCTCTATTGGGTTCAGATCAGGACTTTGAGCTGGCCATACCATTATAGAGATTTGCCCTTGCTCTTCTAGTTGACGCAAGTAATCGCCACACAATCTAGAAGTGTGTTTCGGATCGTTGTCCTGTTGAAATACAAAGTTTTCGCTAAGAATCCTTAGTCCTGAAGGAACAACGTTATTTTCGAAAATTTCCTTGTAGCCTTCTTTTCTTAGGATTCCCTCAATTTTGACGAGCTCGCCTACAGATCTTCCACCAAAACACCCCCAAATCATTACTGAACCTCCTCCATGTTTTATGGTAGGCGCAATACATTCTGGCAGTACTCTTTCTCCTGCGGATCTTCTTACGAATATTCGCCTTTTACTACCGAGAAGTTCAAACTTCGATTCGTCTGTCCATAACACATTATTCCACTGATCAATCATCCAATTCTTATGTTCTTTAGCCCAATTTAGTCGTTTTATCTTGTTTTGCTTTCGTAGTAGTGGTTTTCGCAGAGCAATTCTTCCGTATAAACCCGCTTGTCTTAACCTTCTCTGTACCGTGGACACACTAATTGGTTTAGCACGCGCTCTATTCATTTCAGCAGCAATTTCTGGTGCTGTTTTTCGTCTATAACGTCTACTTATCCGTATTAGATGCCGATCATCTGCAGATGTCGTCGCTTTGCGTCGTCCAGATCTTCTTTTGTTGGAAAATGTACCACTTTCTTCAAATTTTTTAACGTTATAATCAACGGTTCTGCGATTTAATCGTAATTCTTTTACAATTTATATTATATTATATTTAATAGCACGCACTTCAACAGATAATTCCATCGTCTTCGGCATTGCATTAAAATATTCACAATAACTCTCTATTTCACTGTTTTCGCAACAAAAGATGAAGGATGACTGACATAAAATTTATTTTCCTTTTTGAATAACACATCCTAATATTGTAATTAGTTAGTACAATAACACAATATTGGTAATACCTTTCGGAAATGCAGGTAAAACTGTTAATACTGCAGGGATTAGCCTATATAATATTTATGGTATTTTTCCAATTTATGACACCTTTACGATATATCATAAACAATTTAAGATTTTCGAGAAATTCATATGGAATTACTTCCACTAATAATATTGTTGAATAATTATAATACAGATTTTTCGAAAGATAATCCGTATTTCAGGAAACACATAAAATTGGGGTGGGAAAATAAATATGACCGGTAGTGTATATAGGACTAAATATAATTTAATAACGAAAAATAAGGCATGTCATTTGGAATATCATACATTTTATTTTATTTATAATACTTTATTTCTACGGAATATTGCCATGTAATTTGAAGAGCTGCTCTTATGATTTCGTTCAATATACGTAGCATTATTACACTCATGTTGTTTTCTTGGTATCAACTAATTAAAAACCCATGCTGCTGAAGCAGTGTAACACGTTTTATAAATAAATTTTATCAGTTATGAGATCCGCGGCAACAGACAAAAAACAAAATTTTGCGAAGTGGTGTTATCAATACAAATAATATTATACATTAGAACTATTGATTATATTTTTAAAGTACATACATACATATATGTATGTGAACATATTTTAAAATAAAGTAAAATCTACAGTATAATGTTATTGTAATAACAACTACATGAACAAAATGTATTTCGGACAAGACCGCTGTAATTAATCCAGCTGCGACAACACTCGAACGAACATTGATATAAAATAAACAATTACTGACGTTAACATAGGTTATGGTATATTTATGAACAAGGGTCGTATCATCCCTTTTTATAAACCAGGTGGTGTGCCCCATTTTTAGCAGGTGTACCAACCAATAACTTCCGGATTTAGTTTTTAATTATTGCTATTATAGAATAAGTACCCATTTTATTCTATCGATTATCAGAGTTTGTAAATATTCATTTCAGGTTCGGGCGGTGTATACACAGCACATTCTCTATCTTGGTCCCGACAGAAAGAACCCAACTCCAACGGAATTATGTACGCTAAAGTATGGACACCGGAAGACCCTCGAACGAATAAAAGCGGAAATTCCACTTTCAGTCTTCAAGATTAACTTCAGTGCAATTTATTATTTGTAAATATATATTTATCTTAAAATTAATATATTTTTATTTATTCTAGTCGAAATGCTAGTCGATCTATTGTATTTATTTTAATACTCTGTGTGCAAGATTATTTTTGGGAATGTTATTGTACATAAATAAAATAAATATATGGAATATAAATTGTTTACAAGTTAATAGCGTTTTTGTTTCCTTTTATATTAAAAAAAATATTCTTGAATATTTGTAATCTTTGATATAAATAAATCATGAATTACAGCTTAGTAATTGAAAAGCATATCAAATCCCTATTATACGAAAAAATATAACAAAGTTGCTGAGTCAAAATGGAGATATAATTAAGAGTTGAAATCTTTCTTCATTGCCATCAATTTTTAATATTTAATCCCTAGGATTATGCGTAACACTAAGCGATTTCAAATCAATTTTCCGAGATGGATTACTTCTGGTTTTCTTCATACTTATTACAAATGTTTATTAGTTCTAGCTATCATCGTTACTTTCTTCCAGTATGTTCTGTATACTCTGTTTTCCAGGCCCTTGTTTCTATTCCTCTTGTGTTCTCAACTGCATCTCTTCATGTCTTACTCGATCTTCCTCTACCATTGTCTCATCTGTCTAACCATGTCTGTTTGTGTTCTTCTCATTATATCCTTTTCAGTATATAAGGTGTACCGGAATGTCGTTCCTATTTTGTTCGTAAAATTTTTCCATTTCAAGAAAATGGAAAAATTTATTTATTCAAAGTATTGCCCATTTAATTTTATACAACTTGCCCATTTCTCAGGCAATTTATGGATGCCATCTAAAAAAAACTGTTTGTCCTTTGAGCAAAACCATTCATCGAGCCATTTTCTAACTTCTTCGAAATTGCTGTAAAATCACTTTACCGTGTCTTCGGGTCCATTCTGGACGTTTTTCTATTAATGCATGGTTTAAATTGATAATTTGTTATCGGTAGCGATCAGTATTAACTGTTTCACCAGGTTACAACAGTTCGTAATACACCACGTCACTCTGGTCGTACCAAACACAGAGCATTATTTTGCGTCTAAAACGATTTGGTCTTGGAGTCGATGGGCCCGCTTCGCCAGGTGATAACCATGATTTTTTGCGTTTAGAGTTTTCGAAATAAATCCATTTTTCATCACCTGTCACTATTCGGTGCAGAAGTGACTTCCGATCAATTTTTCCATTTTCCATTTGCCTATCATTCAATTGATGTGGCACCCATTTTCCCATTGCTTGTAGTCTGTAATCGTTTCTTGGGCCACACTTAATGCTTCTGCCAATTGTTTTTGAGTTCGAGTTGGGTGTTCATTCAATAAATCCTGCAGTTCCGCATCTTCAAATTTTTTCGGTCTACCAGAACGTTCTTTGTCTCATCGAAATCACTACTTTTGAATTGTCGAAGCCACGCCTCACGTTTTTATGATTGGAACATGCACACGGTAAGTTTCTACCGGCAAACGATGACTTTCAGCGGTCTTTTCTTTTGATTAAATAAGCAAAGTAATGC
Organism: Dermolepida albohirtum; assembly: GCA_031893035.1. Classification (NCBI taxonomy): domain Eukaryota; kingdom Metazoa; phylum Arthropoda; class Insecta; order Coleoptera; family Scarabaeidae; genus Dermolepida; species Dermolepida albohirtum. The sequence continues at coordinate 166,084 of JAVIWB010002263.1, read as the reverse complement.
GTGCCGCAAATGCACTTTTTCAGGCATAAAACTCGCCATTTTCAAAGAGGTATAAATCTATAACAGTGTTACTTTCGCAAAATACAATTTATGGCTTTAAAGCTGATGCCAGTAGAATAAAATGACATGTGTCAAATCTAAACAGTGCATACGTAAGCTTAGGGATATCTGTAAGAAAAACCGGTAATGACTTCCCGGTACACCTGGTGTATGTCAATATCTTCAAGGTAAATTTTGATGGAACTGTTGTTGATTAAATTAATCAAATAACGTTAATATAAGCCCTTTCCACAAAGACGGCTTGACGGTGTAAGTCTAGTACAGAATTTGTGTTTCTATATGGATTTTACCGTGGTTCCAGGTGCGACATTGTGATTGATGATCTTGCAGTCCTAGCGTTATAAGCCACTAATTGATCATTGAGCTATTGGCCAGATATAATAAAAAAAGTAAGACCAACAATCACATATAGCAGTGAAACATGGATCTTATCAGGAAAACACAAAGCGTTCACAAACTGAATACAAGTGGGATTATCAAATAAAATCGAGAACACAAACAGATAAGTATATGGACCTATAAACAGATAAGTAATGGGTCTTTTTTAAGCTTCATGAGAACTATCGATATCGATAACTATGGTTTGACAGTTGATAATATCAAATTGTGTTGACATTTCTGTTCAGTAAGGTCCGGCAAGTCATCATGAATCGTTTGACGCCAGAACAACGCTTCCAAATTGTGGAAATTTACTTTGAAAAAATGAATCTGTTCGCGAAGTTCATAGAGCACTTCGCCCATTTTACGGACAACATAATCGGCCTAATGAGCAAGCAATTTGTGCAGTTATTGATCGTTTTCGCACTAATTTTACTCTTCTTCATTCAAAACCATCAGCAAGGCAAAGAAATGTGCGTACCGAAGAGAATATTGCTGTTGTAGGGCGAAGTATTGAAGAAGACGCCGAAATGTCAATTCGTCGTCGTTCTCAACTTATTGGCCTTTGTCCTTCGACTACGTGGAATATTTTACGTAAGGATCTTGGCTTACGTGCATATAAAATACAGTTCGTGCAAGAATTGAGGCCAAACGACCATTGCTTGCGTCGCATATTTGCTGATTGGGCTCATTTGAAACTGGCCGAATATGAGCATTTTTATCAAAGAATTGTGTTTAATGATGAAGCACATTTCTGGTTAAAAGGCTACGTTAATAAGCAAAATTGCCGTATTTGGAGCAAAGACAATCCTCAAGCCGTTAACGAATCACCATTATATCCATTAAAATTAACTGTTTGGTGCGGTTTACACGCTGGCGGCATCATCGGTCCTTATTTCTTTCGAAGTGAGGAAGCAGCTGCCGTTACGGTAAATGGCGAGCGCTATCGAGCCATGCTGACTGAATTTTTTTCCAAAAATTAATCAGCTGAACATCGACGACATTTGGTTCCAAAAAGACGGCACAACTTGCCATACAGCGCGCTTAACAATCGATTTATTGCAAAATCACTTTGGTGACAACTTTATTTGCAGAAGTGATCCTGTTCACTGGCTCCCTCGTTCGTGCGATTTAACGCCTCTGGATCACTTTTTATGGGGCTATGTTAAGTGATTGGTTTATGCCGACAAACCAGCAACTTTTAAAGCATTGAAAGCCAATATTCATGCCACCATTGACGCCATACGGTCAGATTTATTGGAAAAAGTAGTCAAAAATTGGACTGATCGAATGGACCATTTAACTCGTGGCCGCGGCGGATATATGCCGAAAATCATATTTAAAAAATAAATGCCATGAAATTATCTACCAGACTGTAAAAAAAAATTTCATTCCAACAATATTTCTGTCTTGTATTATCATTTTAAGTTCTCAAGCTCTTAAAAAACACCCGTTATATGGAGTATGTGGACCTATATTCTCCAAAGTGGTCTATATGAACTCAAAAATTGATTTTTGTATGTCCAAAAGGCATAAATGTGTGCATATCGAGTCATGATCAACATTCAAACATTCAGTAAATAACTTAGTACACCTAACACAGATTGTATGTACACAGTATTCATAATAGACTAAATTACTTCATAAAATAGTTTATGTATATATCTATTTTGTTGTGTCCCAGAGATGTTTGTGTACAAGTTTTTACGAGTTTTATACATGCAGCAACGAATCGTGCGCGTATGTGCGTTAATAACAGGTAAAGTACTTCTCGAGAAGTAATTATATACAAAATATTAGAGACAAATAGACAATCCAGACTGGTCGTTTATCCTAAAATTACCTTACTTATACTGTTAAAACCATTTCCATGCTCTAACTCTCCCCAATTACTTTTTCACCTTTGTTGAACTTGAACAAAAAAATAAGTCGAAATCTTAACACCAATTCAAAAGCTATTCAATTAAATAATATTACGACATTAAAACAACTTCGACCTACATATATCTAATAATTTTCTTTCAAGGCACTCTCGTCCTAAAAATCAAAAACGCTATGAAGTTACAAACGGTGCTAGGAAAGTTTTCCAATATGACGCAACAATGAATCGTATGAAGCTGCTTGTTGCTGCATGTTGAGACATGTTCATACGTGCATAGTAGCCGCCGCGCCATGTTGGTGAGCTCAGCTATTCATTAGCAGTGAAAGTGCTTGCGATGGCATCGTGGTCACGAAATGAGTGTTTGGAACAACGAGTGTGCTTTATTCCCTAGTGAAACTTGGCAGAACTGGTTTAAAGATTGGTTTCAGAGGATGGAGAGGTGTATTGAGTGTAAAGGAAATTACTTTGAAAAAAATTAAATAAACAAAGCTGTATTGCAAAATTTTCCTAGTACCCTTTGTATAAAGTAAAGGAGAAATTGTGAAATATAATGTAATTTTAGTGATTAATAAGTAATATTCATAAGCTTCCTAGCAATACGTTTGCAGGTAAAATTGTGAAGTAGCTTTAAAATAGTTTTCAACCTAGTAATTTCATCCTTGAACAATAAGAAAACAATATTATTAACCGTTCTTTTTGTAGCACTTTATCATTTATATGTGTAGAAGTTATTATTAATATCGTTTTATTGAAATTTTAAGTAGAATTTAATCTATTAGAATTTGAGTATAAATATCGTGCTTAATTCCAATTTCCATTATAAATATTATTAACGTATAGCTTGTCTACAAGGAAAACTAAAACGTGCAATATAAAATTTTTCATGAAAATTTCACACCCGACAACTGTTCATTTTCCCACGCTTCGAACTTGTATGTGACGTCATTTAGCATTCTGAGTCAATATATTTTCTCCATTTTCATTGGTTACACTTGTCCGATTCCCAGGAAAATCCTTCGGAACATGGACGAAGCGCGCAACGATACCTACATCACAAAGGCTCTCCCGAATAGGTGTGTACGAATCTGAGTTCATCATTTGATAGTATTTACATTTTTTGTGGACATATTTTTTTACTCGTGCCATATGCTATCTTCTTAAATGTATATTGTTACAAATTATCAGGGTTGCAAACAGAAACTAATGGATTTTTCACTTCGGGGATGGGGTGGATGTTATTTTTATTACAGCTGTGTTTACAATGTTTTCTTCACAATAAGGGTTGTAATTTGCTAATTTTATACACTTTTATGTCAAATTAACTTGTTTGAAATGTAAATCCATTTACTTAAGAAAATAAATTTAATTATTTTCGAATAGAAACACTTGAACAAGTATCTATTAATAATACAATAAAAATTAGAAATATAGTTTAGATTACTCACATATAAACAGGATATTCGGAAGTTAGACAAGCATAAATACATGTAATAAGATATAATTTTCTCTTGTAGCCATTATTGTCACTTGAAAAACCTTAAATAGTTTGATATACCTTTTGTCTGAAAAAAAAACAGAACGAATTGTTTCGTCTTAAGCCGAAAGCTTAATTTTCGTTTTTTTCTGTGTTGTTATAAATTATTATAAATAAATTATTAAATTTACAAATTTAATATAGGTTATAGTATAAAAATAATCATTAGCGTTATTAAAACTAAAATATTTCAAGAAAGTTAGTCTAAAAAAACTTCATTCTCATATTTTTTAGAAACTATTTAATTACCTGTACTTACAATTGGAATGTCATCCCGCGGACTAGGTTCGTACTTAGTACGCAGCGCCCCAACCGGTGTAATGTAATAGAGTAATGAAGTGAAGAATTATAAGTTAGTACTGAGCGGATTTTTATATAAGGCGAACGTACTTATAATTATTAAGTATGACGGATGTGCGGGACGTGTGTGAGGAAAAACGGAACCATTGGTTGACGCAATGTGAATGTTTATTGATAAATTTTCCGATTTATTATATTATTATTATTATAGTGCTAAAATATACTGAAAAGTTTGCGATAAATAGTTGATGTGCTAGAACAAACGCGACTGTAAAAATCATATAAAGAATGTACAATACCAAAATAAGAAAACACATGAAAGCCGCAATTTATATGTGTGTTTGATTTGCTGTTCTTGATAATCACCTGTGATTTGAGACTTCATCTAGTCAATAAGCAACCGTTTCATGACTTCTGGCTTCATGGCTTCCCAACCGGAAGCTACCATCCCGGAGAGCGTTACAGAGCCATGATACATTACGCACAGTTGGCATTCTGCGTAACGATACTGAAATAAGCTGTAGAAAAAAATACACAGCTATGGTTATATGTCAACGAAACGTTAGATCGAAAAAGACATTATATTTTGATCTTGTTAAAGTTACATTTCCCATTACATTACCTAGCAAAAGATTAGAAAAGTGCATTGCGAAGCAATTATTACTGTAGTGCTGGATACGCTAAAAAAATTTCAACATTCAACCGACCAACTGTTGATGTTTTTGAGCGATGTTGCAGCGACAAAGTATGAGGGACTTTTACATGTAACGTATAAAGTTCATACTTTACATCTTGTAGTACAAAGTAGATGCCTTTTTGGTTTTGTTCTATCTTACGAAGATATGCAAAACTGAGAATTTAGACGATCTTCAATTTTTGTCTAATATTTCTTGATTTCTCAAAAAGTTGACAACAAATGACAAATCTGAAAATACTATCAAATATTCTTTGAGTTTTTAAGCAACTTTTCTAATTTAACAAATCCTTTGCTGATCATACTAGAAAAGTTACACGTATTTCCTTTTCTTACTAAGGAACAACATTTTAGATATTTGTATTTTATTTATTTGACTTTCCATTCTCGTCCAGCGTTTTTCTTAAACCGTAATTACTCTTGTAGCATAGAAACAAAGTTAAATTAAAATAATCAGACTTCTTAACATTTGTCGTTATATTATATATTCTTCATTAATTAATAATAACGCCTGTATGTATGTTGAGTTTTGTAATGGTTAACTGTAGGGATTAATAATTAATTGTTATGTATATTGATGATTTTGATATTTGTAGTTCTTTGTTATACATTGTCCTGTTATTGGTATATGTATGTATACTGTTGGACAATAAATGCTTTATTATTGTTATTAATTGATCCTCGTTTTTTATATTTGCACTATTTATCATAATTTGCATATTTCATATTGGATGAAAAATATTTTTTAAGACCACGATATACTAGAACCAATGCTTTTCTTAAAAACAATATGCTCTATTAAAAAAAAGATAAACAAAACCTCTTATCACATCGATATTTGTATTCTATATATATATATATATATATATATATATATACGAGGGAGCGTTTTTATATTCGCGGAATGAGCGGGTTGTAGAGGGGTGAGTAGGCGCATTGGGGGCGTGGCCTGTGCAGCGACTCATGATTAGTATAAATACGAAGTTTCATTGTTATTAGACAGTTAGTCTTTGAGCTATCGTCAACCAAGTAACATAATCAGGAGTGAAAAGTGAAATATGGAAAAAATCGAATATCGTGCCGTTATAAAGTTCCTTACCAGGCAAGGAAAATCAGTCGCGACCATAATGAATGAGATGTCATTGGTTTACGGCGACTCTTGTCCAGGAAAAACCATGGTGTACAAGTGGCATAGTTTATTTAAACAAGGAAGGGAATCCCTTGAAGACGACCCGAGGCCGGGCAGGAGCATTGAGGTGACCACGCCAGCACTTATCCAAAAAGTTGAACAAATTGTACTCGAAGATGCTCGACTAAAGAAGAAACAACTCGCAGAAATGGTTGGAGTATCCGATACAACAATTTTTAAAATCCTACACGATCATCTCGGCATGTCTAAGGTCAGCGCAAGATGGGTGCCGAGAATGCATATTACAAAGGTTTCGCGTAGCATGTGCGTGATTCGTTTCATATTTTTAAAAAAATTCTTTATGTAACGATAATTTATTGATGTACAAATGGTACTAGGAAAGTTTTGCAATACAGCTTTGTTTATTTAATTTTTTCAAAGTAATTTCCTCTACACTCAATACACCTTTCCATCCTCCGAAACCAATCTTTAAACCAGTTCTGCCAAGTTTCACTAGGGAGTAAAGCACACCCGTTGTCCCAAGCTCGCAGAAAATCCTCATCACTGGAAAGCCGCCTCCCTTTTAGCTTCATTTTCACATGCGGGAACAGTCCAAAGTCGCAGGGAGCAATATCTGAACTGTAGGGAGGATGCTCGAGAAGTTTCAATTCTGTCGTGGACAAATATTCGGTGTGGACTTTGGCGCGGTGAGCTGGAGCATTATCGTGATGGAGGAACCAGGTGTCCATTCTTGACTTTCGCCGCAGGTTCTTCATAGATCCAATGGCTTTAGGCAGGCACTGTTCAGTATACCACTTAGCAGTAACTGTCTTCTGTGTGTCCAAAACAACGCGTTCCACAATTCCACAGCTATCATTTTCTTCTTTACAGATCGGAATTTTCTGACAACTATTGTCCCATATTAAACTTTTTTAGCATGTTCCGGCACCAAGAGCACATGACACGTCATCTGCTCTTCAGTCAGTCGATGCGGCACTCAGAGAGAACAAAGTCTCTTCATGTGCAAATGATCATGCAGAATCGAACGAATTGCTGGTGCATTTAGACCTGAAGTACCCTCTCTCTGTTGTTAGGTCACTCGCCTGTTCTCGCCTAGCATTTTCCTCACAGTAGTAACGTTTTCCTCCGTAACTGATGTTCGTGGCCTTCCCGGCCTCTCAGCATCCTCCACAGTTAAATTTTCCCTTTGGAATTCTCTATACTACCTGAATATCGTTGTGCGATGTGGACAAATATCACCCGCAAAACTGCCCTTATCTCATTTCGTGAGCACGATGCCATCGCAAGCACTTTACACTCTCACTGCTAATGAATAACTGAGCCCATCGACATGAAGCGGCGGCTACTATGCACGTATGAACATGTCTCAACATGCAGCAACAAGCAGCTTCCTACGATTCATTCTTGCGTCATATTGCAAAACTTTCCTAGCACCCTTTGTATTTAATTTGTTAGGAGAACTTTACACTAAGAACAATTTAGCTATGAAACATTTTATGATTAGAGTTATAAAAATTAGAAATGTTAGGGGTGTAGAAAGACTTTCAAAATTATTTTGGTGTTGCAGCTTCAAAATGAACGCTCTATATACGAGGGTAAGGAAACAGGATTAAAAAGAAAAAGCAGAAGAAGCTTCAAAACGGAGTGAAATATTTAATTAAATTTATCATAAAAAAATAGCATGAGAACTCGTATAGTATGTACTGTATTTTCTCCGTAATGTGCGGTTACAATGATAGCTCGATTTTTTTTTATAGAATTTGGTCCACCCCAAACATTCAAATATCGTATTTACAGGGTTCAATTGAATCTTACACAACGATACACAGATAAAATTTAAATCTCCTCCAGCAATTATCGATGCACAAAATTCAGACGTTAAAAATAAACTCTTCCCGATCTAATTCCTAGTCCTTTGACAATGAATTTGAGTTTTAATCCCCTTGCAAAGGCGTGAACAGAGTATCGAACTAATACCACTCAATGGGGTCCCCACATTTAAAATTAAATAAACAAGTACTCGCAGCTGGATATCATAGGTATTAACTGGCGATCCCCGCTGCATAAATATCCGCAAAGAGTGAATATAAACGCACCTGTGCTACGCTAGTGTAAGGACACATCTGACAATGTTGTGGAATTATCATATATATATATATATATATATATATATATATATATATATATATATATATATATATATATATATATATATATATATATATATATATATATATATATATATATGCATATATACAGTCAGTTGCACGAAAATAGCAATCCTAAATTAATACTTATAATAACATTTACAATGAACAATTTTAATGCAGCTATATTGAAATTTATTTAAAGTCCCTGAATATATATGGTTTCCGGTAAAGTACCTGAATTTGAAGGGGGAATTACTGAGTTTTCTAGTCATGCGCTGTTATTTGCTTATGCATTAAAATAACAGTACTATAGCTGAGGACACTAAACGCACACGTATAAAGTTCTGTCTGTTGCAGAATAATTTAACAATTCTTTAATCATCCATTTCTGTTTGTAATACGGGGCGAGCAAAACAACATTGTTCCTCGGAAAAAAGAGCAATTATATTCGATCTGATTAATAGAGGCAAAAGCTACGAGTTTATACAAAATTCTCATGTTCTGCGAAAATGATTGCAAACGCTAAGAACTGGAGAAAACTGAAAGAAAATCGTGGTGGAAAAAGGAAAACTAGCCCCAGAAAAGACAGAATCATTACAAATTGTGTAAAGAAGACGCTATTCATAAGTTCAACTGAATTACACCTTTGTATAAGCACTTCTACTATTAGACGAAGATTGATTCAAGGAAAGTTGTATGCAAGAAGGCCTAGAAAGGTACCATTATTAAATAAAAGGCAAATCCAAAGTAGATTGTCGTTTGTTCATGAACACGTACAATGGGACGAGAAAAAGCGGCATTATGTACTGTGGTCCGATGAATCGAAAATAGTTTTATTTAGTTCCGGTGCATACCAACAACGCGTACGAAGACCGCCATTGACAGCATTTTAACCCCAGTACGCTAAAAAGATGGTAAAATTCGGAGGCTCAAGCATCATGCTGTGGGGGTGTTTTTCGTGGTATGGCATAGGCCCTTTACACAAGATAGAAGGCATAATGAATGCTGATGTGTATGCGAACATATTACAAACTGTGCTTTCACCATATGCGGAGGAAGAAATTCCACTAAGATGGTTGTATATGCAGGATAACGATCCGAAGCATGTTTCTCGTAAAGTGAAAACATGGTTTCGAGATAATAATGTTCGCGTATTAGGTTGGGTGGCACAATCCATTAAAAATTTATGGGTGAAATTGAAATAGACTGTATCTGCTGCTAAGCCGCAAAATATTGACGAACTGTGGTGAATATATCAAGCCGAATGGCAATCAATTTCTGCAGAGACATGTAGGCAACTGGTTAACTCATTGCCCCATAGGTATCAAAAGGTGGATAAACAATAAAGGTTAAGCAACAAAATATTTAGTGTTTCAATCCAATTAACTAAGTAAAAATGACATCTGCTTAGTGTTTTGGTATGACTGCTATTTTAATGCACAATTATGTTGTTTGCCCTAGAATATAAACAGTTTTATTTTCTCTTTGATATTAAGAAACCTATTTATTTATTGTTATAGTTATGTAACATGTTGGAATAAAGAGCTCAATAAACTTGAATTTCTTTTATTTAACGTATAAATAGATATTTCATCAAATTTAAGACCACTGCTATTTTTGTGCACATTATTTGTATATATGTATATATATAATGGGTGTTTTTTAAAATGCATGAGAACTATCAATATCGATAACTATGGTTTGACAGCTGATAATGTCAAACTGTGTTGACATTTCTGTTCAGTAAGGTTTGGCAAGTCATCATGAATCGTTTAACGCTAGAACAACGCCTCCAAATTGTGGAAATTTACTTTGAAAAAAATAAATCTGTTCGCGAAATTCATAGAGCACTTCGTCCATTTTACGGTCAACATAATCGGCCTAGTGAGCAAGCAATTCGTGCAGTTACTGATCGTTTTCGCACTAATTTTACTCTTCTCGATACAAAACCATCAACAAGACAGAAATGTGCGTACCGAAGAGAATATTGCTGCTGTAGCGCGATTCGTTGTCATTGTAAACTTGTTGACCTTTGTCCGTCGACTACGTGGAAAATTTTAAGTAAAGATCTTGGCTTACGTGCTTATAAAATACAGCTCGTGCAAGAATTGAAGCCAAACGACCATCGTTTGCGTCGCATTTTGCTGATTGGGTTCATTTGAAAGTGGCCGAAGATGGGCCTTTTTTACCAAAGAATTGTATTTAGTGATGAAGCTCATTTCTGGTTAAATGGCTATGTCCATAAGCAAAATTGCCGTATTTGGAGCGAAGACAATCCTCAAGCCATTAACAAATTATCATTACACCCATTAAAATTGACCGTTTGGTGCGGTTTACACATTGGTGGCATCATCGGTCCTTATTTCTGTCGAAATGAGGAAGGAGCTTCAATTATGGTGAATGGCGAGCGCTATCGAGCCATGCAGACCGAATTTATCTTTCCAAAAATTAATCGGCTAAACATCGACGACATTTGGTTCCAACAAAACGGCGCAACTTGTCATACAGCGCGCTTAACAATCGATTTATTGCAAAATCAATTTGGTGAGACGGCGCGTTATCAAACTGTAAAATCACTTTACCGTGACTTCGGGCTCACTCTGGACGTTTTTCTATTAATGCATGGTTCAAATCGATCATTTGTAGTTGGTAGCGATCAGTATTAACTGTTTCACCAGGTTTCAACAGTTCGTAATACACCACGCCACTCTGGTCCCACCAAACACAGAGTATTGTCTTGCAACCAAAACGATTTGGCCTTGGAGTCGATGGGCCGTCTCCGCCAGGTGATAACCATGATTTTTTGCGCTTATAGTTTTCGAAATAAATCCATTTTTCATTCATCATCCGTCACTTAGACGCAGAAATAACTTCCGATTATACCTTTCGAGCAGCATTTCCCAGACGATTTTTCGATTTTCCATTTGCCTGTCATTCAATTGATGTGGCGCCCATTTTCTCTTCTTTTGGATTTTTCTCATTGCTTGTAATCGGTCGCTAATCGTTTCTTGGGCCACAGTTAACGCTTCTGCCAATTATTTTTGAGTTTGGGTTTGATGTTCAGCCAATAACTCCTGCAGTTTCGCATCTTCAAACTTTTTCGGTCTACTAGAATGTTTTTTGTCTTACACATTGAAACCATCACTTTTGAATTGTCGAAGCCACGCCCCACACGACACGAAATTCGACATTTTCGAAGAGAAACAGGTATAAATCTATGACAGCATTACTTTCACAAAATATATAACATATAGACTGCATATATAGTGTGTCGTGCCTTCAGTTTATAATCTAAATAAACTGCCCCTTAATCTTTCCATTGAATTGGGAGATATAGTTTTTCAATAGAGTTCCTACCGTGGTGAATAGAATTTTCACATCTAGATAATTACATAACGCCGGATTTAATCCGTATAGTATATTTTTGAATAAGTACACGGAGTGAAAATGTAAACATTTATTAAAAAAATGCTGATTATTATATTGCGATCGTAATCGATAACTTTGTTTACATTTTGCACCTGACCAAGCTGAATACTAGGTCTAATGATAAACACAGACTATTTATAACTAGATTTAAAAATGATTAATATAGATAATATACGTGCAAAAACTAATAAAGGAAAAATTAATATGAATATCAGACATCTAATTCAAAACGATAACTACTATATCATTGATAATATGTATTTGTATTTTTTAATGTTAATTATTAAATACAAACAATGAAAGATTTATGTTATTCATAGATTGATTACTAATAAAATTGAGAATAGCATGAAATGGAAGAATGTTACAAAAATGACTTTCATAAACCGCACATTGAGGATTTTACTAAAACAATAGACAAATCGTACAGCGATTTTCTATGATTAGTGGCCAATTATAAAACGATAGTATGCAAGTAGGCGATTTGCTTTTAAGTTTATAGTTTGTAATAAACTTGGAAAACCGCACTCTGGACTATTCCGAGTGCACTTATGAGTACATATTTTAAATAATTTTGAATAACATTATGTATAATTGTTTAATTGTATAACACTTCCAAACTACTTTAATTTTTCTACATTTTATCGAAACATTTGAGTTTATTGCTGTTGAAGATTATAAGAATAAGAAATAAATATGTGTACATTTTAGTTCTCAACGGTGCGGATCGCGTACGGAGTTTGATTTCGTACAGGTATTTTACGCCGTGGTTTACCAGGTGCGACACTTTGCAATTATCTGCTGATGATGACAATTTGGTTGTCGAAATGCGTATACAGAATTACGAAAGTTAATGTGGAAAGGGGTTATATATATCAACCTTAGTGATTAAGTTAATCAACCACAGGCTCCATCAAATTCAACTTCAAGAAATAAATACTTAATCTATGATAATACATATGTAACTAATATAATCATAAATAAAATATGTACATTGTTATACTACCAGTTACGAATGTTACAACAATCTATCTTCAGGTGATGATACATATAATCACGTCTAGTAGTCTTAAATACAATTCGGTGAAAATTGCGAATACATAAAGTAGAGGCATTAAAACGTCGAAAATTGACACTACGTTTTTTCGGATTTCTAAATTTCATCGCTTGAGGATCAAAAAAAAATCGCAAAATTTTCTAGCCTCCATAGCTGCCGCATTTTTCATCCGATTACCGCGAACTTTTCGCCATATTAAAGTGCTCATCGAGAGGAACAAAACGAGCTCGAGAACGCGGCGATTGGTACAGCCGTTTGGTCGCAGCGTACACTCGAATTTTCGCAAAAATTCCTAAGCCATTCTGGTTTTCCGGTCATATCTCGAGAACGCGGCGTCGTACCGGGTTCCGGTTTGAAGCAGTGGATTCCGGACATCAATACGCATCCGGCAGTCTCCGAGCGGTCGCCGAGAAGCCCTCGGTTCGCGAGATAGCATGCCGATCTGAAATGAAAATCAAACATCGTCGCGACTTGTAAAAGTGTTTTTTGCGAATATCTCAGGAACTGAAAGAGATACTATGCCAAGTAGGGATATTTTCTTAATCAGCAGATCAAAATGCATAAGATAGGATCATCGAATCCGCGAAAATCGCAATTTTATTTTTTTCATTTTCACCGATTCGAGTTTTCCCCGAATATCGAGAACCGAAAGAGCTAGCGCATTTCTGTTGCGTTTTTTCGTATTCAGCGGGTTCGAATACATAAAGTAGAGGCGGCGTCGTAACGGGTTCCGGTTTGAAGCAGTCGATTCCTGACGTCAATACGCATCCGGCCGTGTCCAAGCGGTCGCCGAGAAGCCCTCGGTTCACGAGATAGCATGCCGTTCTGAAATGAAAATCAAAAATCGTCGCGATTTTCGCAAGTTGGAAAATTTTTTATCTCGAATTTCGAATCGAAAACTGCGCAAGGGTTTTCAGACATGCTCTAGAAGACCGTGAGTATGATTTTCTGCTGAGATTTCGCCTTCCTTCGTGCGCTCTTGGACGATTTCATGTTTTTTTCGAATATCTCGGGAACTAAAAGGGATACGATTCCAAGTAGGGACATTTTCTTAATCAGCAGATGAAAATATATAAGATAGGACCATCGAAACGGCGAAAATCGACATTTTATTTTTTTTTATTTTCACCAAAATTTTTTATATCGAATTTCGGTCCGATAACTCGGAAAATGCATAGACAACAATAATAAAAAGCCACACAAACCAAGAACGCCTTGATGATGCTAACCGCAATACAATCTACACTAACACCAAAAACAGAAAAAACTATTATACAAACAAATAATAAGATACCTTACATATACATATATTGCATGTTTGGACGAGAGGGGGAGATAATGTTTTTTTTCATAATATCAATTTATGTGGCACATTGTAAGCAATAGTGTGTCTGATTACCCAACTATTTTGGTACGATTAAATAAGGAAGCAAAGATCGAAATTTTGAGTTTATTATATAAAAAATAATAAACCTACTCTCAACTGTCTTAGTATTCATCGAAATGCTTAGCAAAAGCAAGGTCAACAAAAAGATTCTGATTTGAAGTATTTAAAAATTTCTCTAATTTTTGATTGTTTAGAACACAGCGAGTTTCTTCGAGAAACAATCTTGTCATTGATACTTGCATCAATCCAACATCCTTAATATTTTGTATACATATGGAAAAGAATGCTAGCATATGCATGTATTTTTTTGTTTCCAGTACCAAAAAATAAAATTGAATCCCTTTGAAGTAACTTTATTGGATTTTCGAAATTTTCTCTGCATGAGTTTTACAGCGATACTGTATTTAATAATCTGTTGAATAGGACAACTTAGTTGTCGAAATACGTATACAGAGTACGAACATTAATGTAGTAAGGGATTTTTAGCCTTCTTTGATTAATTGAATCCTTTTGGTTAACATGGTTTACCAAATTTCAATCTTAATAAAACTTAATTGATTTATAAATATTCAAGACTGAAAAGTGTTTTTGGCGCAGATAAAACATTGATATATCGATAGCTGCTGCTTGAAAAAATTTTATTGATTCGCAATTGAGGCCCTCCTTTAAGATTAATTCAAAATCTTAAATATGTATAAAAGGTTATTTTCACTTAAAAATTTCAAGTACGCATTATCATGATGACAAGCAATTTATTTTTATTAGTTGCATTAATTAGATTTTCAAGTACGCAATATAGCATAATTCTTTACAATAAGCAATAAATTTTGTTAATATATTACGAATATATCATAATATTTTACATATTTTACCAAACCAAATTTGCACAAGTAACATACATAAAATATTATTGTATCGTATTATACCTAATATTTAAATTATATTCACGTATTAATCTATGAGAACATTATATGATTTATTTCAATAAACAAGATAATAAAACAATAGTTTAGATTTATTATATTTTTACAACTTAAATAGGCCCACTTTGAAAAACAACACTAAAGAAAAACTAAGTCTTCAATACTGAAATAAACAATATTAGATACATATATTATACTTACATAGAAAAAGGTTAATGTAAATAAAAAATAAACAAAACAATTTTAGTATTAATCTAGCACAGCACCTCAAATAAACATCTTAAAGCGTAGTAGATGTTAACGGCAATCCATTACATTATTTTGTTTAACAATCTTCAATTTGTATAGTCGTTTCGACAAATACTTGTCTACTATTTTAATAAGAAAGAATAGTTAAATTAATTGTTAAATTACTACACGACTAATTAATACTTATTTATTGAATAAAATCTTCTTGATACATGATATTTGTGACATCCAACAACATAAAATATCTGACGTGTGATATTATCACATAGGTGGTTAACCATGTATAAAACAAACTGTTTCATGTTATCAGTTTACATTTGTAATATTAGAAACTATTACTTATTATTGTTTACACATGCTCTGAAATAGTGCCTGACTTTATACAACACGGCATACCCAGTACTAAAAAAAAAACTTTAAAATCTAAAATAAGCCATATGAGTATACTAATACATAAGTATATAATTATACATTTATGTTTTTCTACATATCTCTGGAAATTGAAAAAGGAAAATCAAAACAAAGAGATTTGTTTGTGCCAAAATAAAGTTATTTTTACAACACTTTCCACTGTAAGAAAGAACAGTGAATAGTTATTTTTATCATTTTCATGCATAAGCTTTCACTGTCAACAACAAATGTCAAATATTTATGCTGAGCTGTGTCTTCATGACAGTTGTAGAGGTTACAATGTATTTTAAAGACAGGAGGTAGTGTTAGTCAAGTGCTTTTAATCAAAATTATTCTTGTGATATTAAAATATACCCAAAATGAAGGTAACAGTCACCACGTTAACCGACGATATTTTTGTCCTGGATGTGTCTGAAGATTTAGAATTAGAAAATTTTAAGGCTTTTTGTGAGGTGGAATCTGGCGTTCCTGCTAGCGAATCGGTTATAGCCTTCAATGGTAGACCTTTAATGGACAATAAAAAATCACTGAAAGATTTGGGCATAAAAGATGGTGATGTTGTTATTTTACAACACATGTATCACTCCGGATCTCATGTTAACCCAGGTAAGTACATATAAATAACTACTAAGTTATAATTTTTAATTGAACATACTGTATCCACAGTTCCTAATTTAGACTTTAGTGGCATTCAAGTTCCTGGATCAAATAGAAATAATTCCAGGACACCAACAAATCGTCCTACTGAAGATGACCCTGTTATGATCCGAGATATGTTTTTGGCCAATCCCGATCAACTTGCACTACTGAAACAAAACAATCCACGTTTAGCAGATGCCTTACTTAGTGGAAACATTGGTATGTATTACGATGGTATATCATATTGTTGCATTTATTTATATTTTTAGAAAATTTTGCTTCTGTACTACAAGAACAAGTAAATGCTAGGCAGGAAAGAGAAAGGCAGAGAATTAGAATGATGAATGCCCATCCTTTCGACACGGAAGCACAAAGACTTATTGCAGAAGAAATTAGACAAAAGAATATTGAAGCTAACATGGAAGCAGCAATGGAATATAACCCTGAGTCATTTGGAACTGTTGTTATGTTATATATTAATTGCAGAGTTAATGGACATCCTGTCAAAGCATTTATTGACTCAGGTAGTTTTCTAGTACAATTTAATGTATAAATTTAACTTTTTTAAAAATTATTGTCTGTTTTTATTGTACTTTTATCAGATTAACATAATATATATTCTGCATTTATACCATTTTGTATTTTAGGAGCTCAAACAACAATAATGTCGAGTGCATGTGCAGAAAGATGCAATATAATGCGATTGGTAGATACCAGATGGGCAGGCATTGCAAAAGGCGTAGGCGTACAAAGAATTATTGGTCGAATACATATGGTTCAAATTCAAATTGAACGAGATTATTTAACTACAAGTTTTTCTGTGTTGGAAGAGCAGCCCATGGATATGTTATTAGGCTTAGATATGTTAAAACGTCATCAGGTATTAACATTTTAATATTTTCAAAAACAATGTTCGATTTTGTTTTTATGTTTATATAAAGACTAGCAAAAAAATATGTGGGCAAGGTGAAAAGTTCTTGGCCTGACACAGAGATGGCAAAAATTTATGTTTCCTGCGTGGCTGCATGTGTCTTTAGTTCATATGAAAACTTTCAACTTGTTCTCTCAAGTAGTTTGTTTGCAAGAATTTTTGAAGTAGACATCGTGCGTGTTATTTTTTTAAATAGATAAACTTGAATATCGTGCTGTTATAAAATTCTTTGTTTTGGATGGCTTAACCCCTATGGAAATTCATCCGAAGTTGACAAAAGTGTACGGGGACTCTGCTCCTTCGATGTCAACCGTTAAAAAGTGAGCAGCTGAATTTAAACGTGGTCGTACGTCCCTTGAAGATGACCCACGTGAAGGACGGCCAAAAACCGCAACCACACCAGAAATCATCGAAAAAGTACATGATATTGTGTTGGACGATAGGCGAGTGAAAGTGAGTGAGATAGCTGAGGCTGTGGGGATATCGGAAGAAAGGGTGCGACACATTTTGCACAAAGAATTAGAGATGAGAAAGCTCTGCGCAAGATGGGTGCCGCATTTGCTGAATGTCGATCAAAAGCAAATGCGCAAACGATTTTCGGAGCATTCTTTGGACCGATTTAACAAGAATTCGACCGATTTTGTGCGGCGATTTGTCACCATGGATGAGACATGGGTCTACCACTACACGCCAGAAACGAAACAGCAGTCGAAGCAGTGGGTGGAAGCCGGTGGTTCAGCGCCAAAGAAAGCGAAGTCGATCGCATCTGCTGGAAATGTCATGGCCAACGTGATTTGGGATGCAAAAGGAATCTTGTTAATTGATAACCTTGAAAAAGGCAGAACAATTACAGGCGCATATTACTCTAACCTTCTTGATCAGCTGGATGCCAAAATTAGCGAGAAGAGGCCTGGTTTTAAGAAGAAAAATATCATTTTTCATCAGGACAACGCACCCACACACAAGGGTGCGTTGGCGATAGGAAAATTGCGGGATTTGGGGTACGATCTGCTCGACCATCCTCCCTATTCTCCTGATTTGGCACCCTCAAACTTCCATCTATTCCCAAATTTGAAAAAATTTGTTTCTGAAGCGATTCACATCCAACGAAGAAGTTGAAAGGACCGTAGAAGAATATATTGACAGCCTCCCAGACTCTCACTTCCGGGAAAGACTATTGATGTTAGAGAAACGCTGGACCAAGTATGTTGAACTCAAGGGAGATTATGTAGAAAAATAAAATCAATTTTTAAATTTAAATCGCAGTCTTTTATTGTCAGGCTGAGAACTTTTCACCTTGCCGTAGAAGTAAATCAACTTTAACCAAGTCCAATGTATGAGAAGTTAGTTTATATAAAAAACTGCTTGCCTAAATATCTCTTAGGAAAAATTCAAAGAAGTTAATCAACATACTTATTTTTTAATTTTAATGAAAATATTTTTTTTTAATGTCTTGATATTAAAAGTCAAGTAAATTGTTCAATAACTAGCTTTCTTTTTTTTCATTATAGAAATAGAAATAGATTGAATTCCAAAGACTGAATGATTTGAAAATATTTCGTCGTTAGTTGCAGTGTGTTTCTTTTATAAAAAAACAAATTGCTATGTCAATTAGATTCTTTTGTTTGACTTTTAGTGCTCTATTGACCTGAAAGGTAATGTCTTGCGCATCGGTACGACTGGCACAGAAACAGCATTTTTAGCAGAAAGCGAGCTACCAGAATGTGCCAGATTAAGTACCATATCCGAAGATGACTTAATTTCACAATCCAGGAAAATGGCCGAAGACAAGGATCTTCAAGAAGCTCTCAAAAGAAGTAAAGAAGTTGCAGGTATTACATTAATCGGATAATTGTCTCATCTTGCTTTTTTTGTATAGTGATAATTCATTTTAATATCATAATTCTAGATAGTAAAAGATCTCAAAAATCTCCATCGGCGCAAACGCGTTATAGTAGTCATAGACGCAATGTAACGAGCATGGAGTACAAAGATAGTCACAAACAAAGCGAAACGAGACGACATCATCGTTGATTTTTTTAAAATTATATACGCCAAAATTTTGTATGTAAGCTCAATAATCACACATACTCCAAATAGTTTGTTTGATTTGTAGATTTTTTTTTCTTGAGACTTTTTAAAACAGTTCGAATTTACTTGTAAAATTAAATGGGTGTGTTATTTATTCAATATATACTACTGTGGGCAAAAAATAGTAACACTTTTTAATTTAAATTTCGCGTGAAAACCCATTCGTCGAAATATTTTTTTCTAGATTGGTATGACTGTCAGTGACATCTGTGCCAAACGTCACATCAAAATAATCATTAGTGTTTAGTATACGCTTGTCTTTTTGAAGTACAAAAAGTGCATTCGGCGATTTTTACAATGAGTGAAATTATTCAACAAAGAAATTCCATTAAATTTTGTGTACGGAATCAAATTTCTGGTGCCGAAACGTTCAGAATGTTGCAAAAGGCCTTCGGTGATAATTGTTTGTCGTGAGAAAGTGTTTTTGATTGGTATAAATTATTCAAAGAGGGTCGAGAACGCGTTGATGACGAACCACGTTCAGGACGGCCATCAACATCAACTGATGAACAACACGTCAATAGAATCAAGGAATTGGTGCTTGAGAATCGACGATTAACAGTCAGAGACCTTACTGGCATCGTTGGTACATCGGAAGGATCAGTGAAAACCATTTTGAAAGATCATTTGGGCCTAAGAAAAGTGAAAGCACGATTTGTTCCAAAATCACTCAATTTTTTCGAAAAACAGCGTCGCGTTGACGTCTGTGAAACAATGCTTTCCGACTATCAAGACAAAATGAAAGGCATTATAACTGGAGATGAGACTTGGATCTATGCTTATCACCCGGAAACAGACGATCAATCGGCCGAATATCGTATCAAAGGTGAGCCGAAGTCCAAAAAACCACGTCAAAGCAAGTCAAAAATCAAGGTTATGTTGACAGTTTTCTTCGATTATCGAGGTGTGGTGCACTCCGAATTCCTTCCGACCGGCCAAACTGTCAACAAAGAATACTATTTGAGTGTTATGCGTCGTTTGCGCAATGCTATTCGTAAAAAGAGGCCAGAATTATGGACCGACAACTCTTGGTTTTTGCACCACGATAATGCACCGTCGCATACTGTATTAATTCTTCGTGAGTTTTTTGCCAAATTTTCAATCAATATCGTGCCGCAACCACCGTATTCGCCTGATTTAGCTCCGTGTGACTTCTGGCTATTAAGCAAACTCAAAGAACCGCTCCGGGAAAACCGTTTTGAGTCAATTGAAGACATTAAACGTGAATCGCTACGCGCATTGAAGGCTGTTCCTGAAATTGACTTTAACAACTGTTTCGAGAATTGGAAGAAACGTTGGCACAAGTGTATCGGGGCCAGGGAGGATTACTTTGAGGGGGACGAAATAGATTTGGAAGAATAAATTAAGAATTTAAAAATTATGAACAAAGTCTTACTATTTTTTGCCTACAGTAGTAAACTTAGTTTTAGCACCTTATAAATTGGAAAGTTAAATAATATGCTATCCTGGATCAAGCATTTAATTAATTAGTGGGAAATTTAAACGCTATTATCAATAAAATTAAAATATTCAATTAAAAAAATAAAGTTCGTAAACAAAATATCAAAAAACATTGGAAGATATCACAAATTCTGATAGATAAAAACAACGAAACATTAATTGCTCTACATGTCAGGGTTTATAAATATTATTTCCCTGTATTTTTTTAAAAATGCTTTTTCAGCGATTGTTCTATATAGTTTACGTTACTCCAATATCACTATTTGCAGTTAAACAAATGTATGTATACAGTGAACTCAAATTTTAAGTAAATTTAGAAAATTATAAATATAGGTAAAATCAGGAATGTTTTCCGATCACGTGATCACTGTTGTATGAAATAAGATGTTGACAGGAAGTGAGGCTGTCAAATTACTTTATTATTACTATATTTGTATTGTTGCCGGATGCGATAATGTAACCTGTGACCTGTAAACCTGTAAATAACAAATGTAAAAGCCTACGCAGGTTACCTAAGTGTAAACTTACAAGGATGATGAAATAAATATGATAAATTAGCTGTTAGAACAATAACAACGGTAAAATACAAGGAATATAACAATATCGAAACCATAGAAAAGACAAACTTCACAAATCAAAACACTATTTCATCAGCATTATACATGACGCATGTGTGCATAATACACATGCTTTGCATACGTCGGTTTCAATTTTTTATGATTTCTTGACAAGACGTAGCGCGTAACTCTATTAGAAAAGCGTTTGCTACCCTTCTTTTTTCAACACTTGACTACCGATGAATTAGACAAATGCCGGTATGTTCGTATTTTGCAACGTTATTGATAGTAACACCTAAAAAGTACAATAAAAAGAATGTACAGAGAAAATCTTTCTAGTGTGAGTAATATAAGTATTATGAATAGAACGGCAATTTTTGTCAGCACAACAGGATAGGATATGTTGTACTAAGTACGTACATACCAACAAACATATATGGTATAGCTGGTAAGATATTTGTTGAGCCAAAATTATTAGAAGGGTCTGCCGCAACTAGATATTTGCAAGCAGTGGAGTGTCTCAAAACTTTCCCCATTATTTCCTTTTTGGTAAATATTTCAGAAACTATTGAACGGATTTTCAGCAAGTTTTCTTTGTTAGAAATAGTATTTTAAGTTATATGTTTTCGTTTTTGCAATAAGGTAAATATAATAATATGTATTATACAATTCAATAATATACTTGCTGGTAAAAAAAAACGAATAAACAAACATTTATTCGGGTAACCTACTACATCCCATAATCTAATAAATTTTCGAACTTACTTTTAGTATCGCTAGAAATTTTTTTACCAGAAGATGTGACAAAGTTACCCTCAGTTTCACTACCAGAAGCTGTGATATTCAAATATTCTGTTAGCACGTCAATTCGAATCTCGTTTTACAATTGTCTTCAACTTGAACAACATGTTGGTAATACTTCGTCCAGTCTTGAACAGTAACTGATGGAAATTCTTCTGTCAGTCTTGATAGCGTTTAATTTGAATAAAACATTTTTCTTCGCTACGTTGTTTTTAAATGGTATCGACCATATCATTTAGATCGGATTTAAATCTGCATGGCAGTGTGGTAGCCTTAGAACTACGTACTCCTTTTTTTAAGTAGACTATCTAATTTGTAAACAATGTTATTTTTTATGATACTTAATAATTTCATACAGCTGTGGCTTACGCAAGTTCGGCGAAAAAGGTATATTTTTTCTTGTCAAGCAGTCATATTTATTTTCCTTGAGGGGCCGGTAGATGTTTTTTTTACGTTAACCAACCCTGTAAGCCATTTCTCATAATTTTAAGAGTTAATTTCGTTGGTGTAATCTCCACATTTGGTTCCCAATTTTAAAATTAAAAGACAGGTATGAAGACCATTTCACCACCGGCGTGAGTAATAACTAATCAATTCCTTTTACATATTATTGCTAACAAACCATTAGTGGTATTGTTTGTCCAGCTGTTTTAACTAGTGTGGCCAGTTTAAATGTAAGTTTCACCTAAAAAGGCAAAATACAATTTTATCCAGATAATTCAATCTCATAACGCGAATATCATTCTTGTCTATTAACAACTCCCAATTGTCCAAGCTTTCCTCCACTTGAATCCAAATTTTTTAACAATTGTTTGTAGGCATGTATGTTTTCCCGAAAACTAGTATTCCGCACTTAATTTTTCTTGTAAGTGAATCAGAGTAACTCGACAATGTACGGTTTTCTGGAAATTTTAAATAATGTTTTTAATACCTATTTGTTCCCATGGTAATATATTGGTTTTTGTGCATGTTCTCTTGCGTGTTTTAGGAGAGTTTAATTTTACTTCACCATCACCGTCCTTTTTAGGTTGTAAATCAACAATTTCACTTAAGATTCTCTTTATAGTAGCTAGTAGTATATACAACACGGTTTTTTGGTTCTGTTTTATTTTCATTTGGAAAAATTGTCTTAAAATAATTATACACATTGATCACAATACCTTTCAACTGGGAATTAAATTCCTTTCTTTTAAATCGACTGCAAATCACGGTATGCAATAGCTAACTGCAACCTCCTCCAGTAAACGCCGCACGGTCAATATGTATCCTACTTGTATATTCAGTGCGAGATAGAGATGTAGCTGTTCTCCAGGAATTCTGGCTCAACAAATATTGTACCGGCTATAACATATAAACGACTGAGCAGAGCAATCGACCTTAAATGTTCGGTATGTACTTATTACGAACCTGGTGTGCAGACAATTGTGACCGCTCTAATAATGAAATGCTTTTAATGTTTACAGTATAAAAAGAACTGAAATGGAGGGAAAGCAAACACATTATAAAAACATGAGCATAACATGACACTAATTTTCACAGGTAGTTTATAGAGTGGACGTTTGTATATATACAAGAGTCGTGCATTGGAAACAACAAAATGCTCATGCAAGCTAGTCTTAGAATGTAAATTCAGTAAACCTCAGTGATCGTAGATTCTATCAGGATACATTCCACAATCTTTGAAATTTATATGTTTTAGGAAACGTCTCCAAATTCGTTCAAATTTGACCTAATGAGATGTTCAATGCGAATACTATATTATGGATGCTTTATTATACTTATTGAATGAAAATCAATGCTACTTATGAATATCTATCTTGTATATTGAACAACAAACACCGCAAATTATCTTATAAATCAAAAGTATGTTCTATAATATCAATACGACGATAAATTTTCAGAGCATCCGAATAGGTTAAAAGATCGCAGATAACGCGGAATAGGCCATGTAATCCTACAATGTAAACATATCAGATTTGAATTTAGTTTTCCGAATAAATCTAATTGATTCTCTGGTACGAAATGACAAGGCAAAGCAATTTATATTAAACAGAATATAAAACTCATGCAAGGTGCATACATATCGTATCCATTTGGAAACAATTATCAACGGTTTTTGCGAATATTTTGCGTACGGACAAAATTTAGCACATCTGGATGAGACGAAGTTTATGATGATTAACGGAGATAGTATTTTGTTTGTGTCCCTTAAATACGTTAAAGAAAGTTATTCAAAGTAGAAATATATCTACAATTCTGAATATCTGTAACATATGTTTCACGGAATAATTCTTGCAGGTGTCTAACCACTGGTATAAAAGTTAGATGCAATTGAAACGTGAAAAATTTTCTTTACCTTTGAGTAAAAATTATGACCAATATTTAATACTAGGTAGTAAGATTTATATATCGAACAATACTGCTAATGCTGAAGTATATAAGAATAATATTGAAACAGTAATTTTGCTAGTCATAGCCGAGACTTTTCCCTCATGCAAAAAGTGCTGTTTATAAAAATATACTGAAGACAAATAGTGCTACGAGAACTATTTTGTTCTAGAAATATCAGAAAATCATACCAGCTAACGAATACTCCTTGAATAACATCTAACAATAAATACTGTAATTAAAAATTCCTGCATCTTTAAAAGATTTAATTGTATATGCGTCTTATTATGTATAGTCGTTTCTGTCTGACAGAGGCGGACCATCGCGTAGCTCTAGAGGTCGGCCGTACGTATATTGCCTGTCAGTAAACTGCCGCTAATATATATACGACCGAATACTACTATTTAATTGGACATACTTACGTGGTAATTGGTAATAATATAGCAATTATGTCGAACGCACGAAGAGCTAGAGAACGACCATTTGCCAATAATTAAAATAGTTTATCGATCAATATACAGGCGTAAAAAGATTGCGCGAAAATAATATATTTAATGTGCTATAAGCTTTTAGTGTGGAGTAAAATAGTTCGCGAAAAACATATATCATGTATACACCATCAAATACATAATTTACGTTTGATTTAACGTGTATATTTATAGCTTGCAATTTATCATTTGTTTTAGTTGAACTACAAGCATTTCGACATTTTTGGCATAAATATAATCCTCACCTGAAGTTACCAACTCGGGTGGCGTTTGTAACTGTGCGCGAGACTATTGAAAACAATATTAAACGTGGTTATGTGATATAACCACAGATACTTATTTGCTAAATCAGGTTTGATATTATTTATATAACTACGCAACATCGTCCAAATTTGTAATTGTCGCTGAAGTTGATATTTATACTAAAAATGCCAAAATATTTGTTGTTCAACTAAAACAAATTATAAATTGCAAGTTAGAAACACGCACATTATAGCAATATGTGTTCAACAATATTTACATGGTTTTTCGCAGCCCGTTTTGCTCCTGGAATCAAAGGTTTAACGCTTGTTAAATATATTATTTTCGCGCCATCACATTTTAAGCCTGTATGTCTACCAATTAGCTCTTTTATTTGTCGGCTAATGGTCGCTTTTTAGTTTCTTGCACGTCGACATAATTATTATATTATCAATTACTACGTAAGAATGTATGTATGTCCGATTCGATAGCATGCATTCATTAGTATCGATTGTCGGCGTTTATTGGCAGACAATATACGTACGGGTCACCTTCCTTGCTACACGACTGCCCGCCTCTGGTGGGCTATCCCGCTTTACTTATTTAATATGTAATTATCGTGTTCTTAAATAGCAATCTGTTAATTTACAACCAATATTATACATATTTCTTATTGCAGGTGCATCAACTAGTGCAGAAACTCCATCGTCCACTAATAATTCAAATAATCCAATACCTTCATTACAGATTTTGCCGGGTGATAAATTTACGGAAGCCGATGTCAATGAATTGATAGCATTAGGTTTTACACGAGACAAAGTTTTCTATGAATTGAGACAGTTTAATGGTGATAAAACACAAGCAACTGCCGCTCTGTTTGCTAAATCTCTCAAATTTTAAATTTGTGTATTTGTACCATTTTCTAAAAACATTCATATTCACGTATGGTTTATAATTTACGCCATCTTCATTAAGTTTATGAGAATATTTTCACTATATAATTATTTCATTGAAGCTCAAGGGTTCTATATTAACAATTAGTTATCTATTTAATAAAATATGCTATAAGACTGTATTATGTTGCATTACAATTTATACTAGCACACAGCTTGTAAAGTTGATTTTGTAAGTACGTAACAAACAAAGAAATCCTTTTAAGCCGTTCGTGTATAGTCATTAGTATATTACATCACACAGAAGGGGTTACTTTCTGTCAATACGTTTCATTATAGGTCAGAAATAGGTTCTCGAATAGTCTCTGTTAATGTATAAACATATCTGGTATGCAGTTGAACTTTTTTCATCAGTTGCAGCGATTAATAATTGTTCAAACACGTTTATTATTAATTGTTACCTTTATTATATATTACTAGATCAAAGTTGTCACGTAAAATAGAAAAAACACCATTTTTTAATTACATAAGAATAACATTGTATAAATAATCTAGATTATTTTATTGTTTTTGTAAAAGTTGCAATCAAATCTAAAAAATAAAAAAGTAGAAGTAAATTTAACCATGCATATTATCATTTTCTACCATATTATATCAGATTAAAGTATTGCTTTAGGTAGAGTGAAAGTAGAGAAGATGATGAGGTTCACCATACTCAATCAACAACTTGAAATGGATTTTATTTTCTGTTCAAAACTTACAAAATCAAATTCATATGTACAAGTATATATAAACAAGATTTATATATTGTAACTTTAAAAGTGCAGCTATTTCCCTTCTTCTCGTGCAAAGCAAGTAAAAGATTCAATTTAAACTAATGATTATTTCCACTGATAAATTGTAAATAAATTTCGATTTAGGGTAACTTTAATACATTGTCAGGCTCAATATGATTAATTTTATTAAAATATATTCCTAAAACTGTTCATTTAACGTGTCTTGTATAATTTTAATTGTTCATACATCATACAGCGTATTTTTAAGACATACTAAAAACTTGACTGGAATAATTATTGTTGCATTCAAACAATCATGTTTGGTGACATATTGTATAATAATGATGAGAATCCATTTTATTTTGTTCCATATGCTTATTTCAAATGTGAAAGTTCAGTTGCATTGATGATTACATTACGTGGAAAATTTACGAAAGAAATGACTATGTAGCTTCTCTACACCAAATGTATATTTATCGAAGTATTCATGGCAGAATTTGTGAATACATTTTTTTATATTTTTTCTTTTTTAAAGATTGGTTCTGAGAAAGCTAACCTACAAATCTCAAACCAGTTCTTTCGCATGAATGTTGTATTAGTTCATTACTTATTAATTCCTGTATTTGCTTTTAGTTCCTGTATACCAGTTATATTATTTAACTTTTTGTAATTATTTCTAGAGTTACAATTTTTGAATTTGAAGAGTGTTTTGAGTTGTCTGAAAAGAAAATAACTATTGATAATTAAATTTCACTTCAGCATGAATATTAAATAGGTGCATATTGCATTAAGAAACCAAATTGCAATTGAACACAAATATCTATTAGAAATATGTATGTTACAATACCATTCAATCGATTTACGACTATTATAAAATTAATTTTTTAAAAAAGAAAATATATAAACTATAATTCGAATACTCATTGCACAGTACTGTATTTGTTAATTTTTTAAATAAAATCAAATCATACCTAACCTTTATCATTACTAGGATGCGTTCGAAATTGGAGTGTTGGTGCGAGTGTGCACTCTTTACCCTTCAAAAAATAGAGTAAGAGAGCAATATTCAACTACATACAAAAATTAAAAGGTATTATAACGTTTATCAAGTTTAAAACTGAATGTGAATTACGTAGCCATGTATAGAAGATACATTTGATGAGTATGTATTTTGAAAATTGAAAGTAGTTATTTTTTTAAAATACAATAAAAAAAGAAACAATTGGGACATTTGCAAACTATATCGTGAAGTTAGAAAAATTATAATTTACAAAATAACCGAGAAATTATGAATTCTTTAGTTCAAAATAATAAGTTTTTTAATTTGGTTAAAACTTCAAATTAACTCTATTAAAAAATATATTATTTAGTTATATAAATTTTCTGTCCTGATAGGAACAGAATATACTTTTTTTTATTATAATGTAGTTGTAACCCCAAGGAACAATTTTTAAATTTCGCGGAAGTTTTGAGTTGGTAGTAGTAAAAATAAAGGTTAGCTATGATTTCAATTCATTCAAGAAATTAGGAAATAACATGTTTTTAATGCGTACGGTTTTCGTTTTAATTTTGATTTTGAAATATACACCTTAATTATTAATATTCATGCTGTAATAAAATAAAATATAATTTTAGATGTAGTTATTTTTTCCTTGGGCAACTTAAAACACCCGCGAAATTTAAAAATTGTGCTTTGGGACATTAGTTTTTGTCGAAAAATAAAGGTACGTATTGGTTAATGGTTATTAATGCAAGTGTAAACAGATATATAAATAAATGAAAAAGATGACAACAATATATGCATATCAGAACGATAAAACTACAAATTAAATTTCGAATTTTTGAATTATACACCTACATGTACATCTAAATTGCTTTAGAAAAGAGTGGGGCTTATGACATACCCCCCTCCCCCCCAGTACTTCACAAAACACTAATTTAATTGAACAATTTGTATAACTACAATTCAAATATCTGTTATCTTGCCAAAACTACTTTTATATAAATTATTGAAATAAATTTTTGATCCAGAATGTTTTTAGTAACATTAGAATTATTATATTTGATCACTTTTTGAATTCAATGACGACTGAACTGTTAAATATGTTGCTAAACCAATATTTGTAAATTAAAATCACCCGTATCAAATTATTGAATTTCATTATTTTATAATCTATTATCCAGCTATATACCAATACCTTAAATCGAAATTTCATTATAGCACATTTGTTTTTGCTCTTGCTAAATCCTAAAAACATGTTTCTGAAATGTATTTTAGTAGTGTTTCTTTCAAATATTATACTTGCTTTACATTTCTAATAAATTTTATTAAAATTTCAACGTATAACATTTAATTGGTAGAATTGAAATTTTGTTTAAAAAAGTTTTGCATACATTACACTTTATTTTAGGTAATGGATTTTAATTTCTTTCTATCAATATTTTGAGCATTTAGGTTATGTACTAGTGAAACGTTGTTTAAATGTCCCATATTCGTTAGCAAAATTGTGTTTATTTTATAATTTCTCATTTTAAGAAGCAGCTTCACATAACCAAAAAAAGACAATTTTATATCGAAAAAATAAATCATGCACTCTTTTATAACAAAAAAATGTTCTGTATAACATAAATTACTACCTCCAAATCATTGTAAACATTTTGTTTTATATATTTCCTAAAATTTTCCTTAATTTTTTAATTTTCTCTAAAATACATATGTATTTATGTATATATATGCTAAAACATTCATTTCAAAGTCATTTATTTAAAGTCATGATTTATAAGATTTTCTTTAATGTAAGTACATAAGGCTTCTTCATTCATATTTGCTAGAATTAGTTCATGGACTTTATATATCTAACTTCTTTTATTTTTTCATAGATATATTTACTGTACTGAAATGAGATAATTTTTATATGAGATAATTGTTATATGGGTTTTGGGGTTAAATAAAGAAAATTTTGGAACAGTTCTTTGTATAACAAATCCTTGATGTCTATTATAGGTTCAATTTTCCATATAAATAATATTTTAAGTTTTTAGGTGTAAATAATCAAGATTGTTAATTTTTTAAAGATGTCTTTCTTTAATAAGATCAGCTGTTCATAATTATACTGGCGCTTCAACTAAACTTATATGGAATGGGTGTTTTTTAAGTTGCATGAGAACTATCAATAACTATGGTTTGACAGCTGATAATGTCAAACTGTGTTGACATTTCTGTTCAGTAAGGTTTGGCAAGTCATCATGAATCGTTTAACGCCAGAACAACGCTTCCAAATTGTGGAAGTTTACTTTAAATAAAATAAATCTGTTCGCGAAGTTCATAGAGCACTTCGTCCATTTTACGGTCAACATAATTGGTCTTGTGAGCAAGCAATTCGTGCAGTTATTGATCGTTTTCGCACTAATTTTACTCTTCTCGACTCAAAACCATCAACAACACAAAGAAATGTGCGTACTGAAGAGAATATTGCTGCTGTAGCGCGAAGTATTGAAGAAGACGCCGAAATGTCGATTCGTCGTCGTTCTCAACTTGTTGGACCTTGTCCTTCGACTACGTGGAAAATTTTACGTAAGGATCTTGGCTTATGTGCCTATAAAATACAGCTCGTGCAAGAATTGAAGCTAAACGACCATCGTTTGCGTCGCAGTTTTGCTGATTGGGCTCATTTGAAACTGACCGAAGATGAGCATTTTTATCAAAGAATTGTGTTTAGTAATGAAACTCATTTCTGTTTAAATGGCTTCGTCAATAAACAAAATTGCCGTATTTGGAGCGAAGACAATCCTCAAGCCGTTAACGAGTCACCATTACATCCATTAAAATTGACTGTTTGGTGCGGTTTACACGCTGGCGGCATCGTCACTCCTTATTTCTTTCGAAATGAGTAAGGAGCCGCCATTACAGTGAATGGCGAGCGCTATCGAGCCATGCTGACTGAATTTTTGTTTAGGAAGATTAATCAGCTAAATATCGACGACATTTGGTTCCAACAGGACGGCGCAACTTGCCATACAGCGCGCTTAACAATCGATTTATTGCAAAATCATTTTTATGACTTTATTTCCAGAAGTGATCCTGTTCACTGGCCCCCTCGTTCGTGTTTTTTTAACGCCTCTGGATAACTTTTTATGGATCTATGTTAAGTCATTGATTTATGCCGACAAACCAACAATTCTTGAATCATTGGAAGCCAATATTCAAGCTACCATGGACGCCATACCGCCGGAAGTATTGGAAAAAGTAGTCAAAAATTGGACTGATCGAATGGACTATGTAACTCGTAGCCGCGGCGAATATATGCCGGAAATCATATTTAAAAAATAAATGGCATGAAATTATCTACCAGATTATAATAAAAGAAATTTCATTCCAACAATATTTCTGTCTTGTATTATCATTTAAATTTCTCAAGCTCTTAAAAAAACACCCGATATATGTGTCTTTTGTGTTTAATAATTAAGTCTTTTGCTGTATAATGTTATAAGATGCTTTATTTAATCACAGAAACTTTAAATAATTTTATTATAGTGTCCTATGTAGTAAACATGCGAAACTTTATGGTAAATATGACAAAATTCATTTCGATTGCTATAATTAATACTTTTTTTGACAAATAGAAGCTAGTATGAACGTCTATTCTATTTACCTATTTAACTATAATCTAAAGTAATTACACTTGACTTGGTCTGCAATGCATTCAGAGACAAACAAATTATTTTTCCACAATGTGCAGCAATATTAAAAAATTTCGTGCAATGCAAAACGCAAGTGCAACATTTAGCAGTTTAACATGAAGTGCAAGAGACGCTCTTTTATTGAGGAAAAACATCGAAAAAGTAAAAATAATTTAAACTTGGTTTAATAAATTTTGTCTTCTTACTTTTCAGAAGTGAACTAACAAATTCCCTTGCTACATATCAATTTTCATATGTGCAATATAACATGTAAATTAAGGTTTTTAAGAAATGAGGATTTTAATTTTAATAATAAATAGTTAATGTTCTTTTTTATAGGATTCTTATTAGGTTGCTTACAATTTTCTGCAACTAGTAATTCAAATTTTGACTGATTATTTAGTAAAAACGACGGTAGTTAACACCAACCATTAGAGTCTTTGATAAAATCACTTTAAATCAGTTTGAATCACTTTTTTATGCGCAACCTATTTTTAATGTTCAAAATCTTATTTTATGTAAATAAATTAAAATCCCTATAACAGTAAATATTGTCCCTACTCTATAGATTGAATATCTCTTCAAAGCCAGGACAGCATTTACAACACTTAATTATTCTTTTAAGTTATTATATCTGATTTTATACTTGCTGAATAAATTGCAGTTCGGTTAAATTTTATTCATTTATATTGTACCGAAAGTAATAAAATAAGTCTAGAAGTTGACTGCTATTTCTTGAACATTTAGCAGTTTAATATGTATACGCATGTAATAGCTCTCTTCGCTCTTGTTGGGTGCATATGTATTTGACGAGGTGGTATGGATCTGCCTCAGAAGATAGTACTTATATTTCGCTGTGCCCAAGAGGGCATAAACTATACATTATTGTAGAAAGATATTTCACTATTTTTCTTATATTTAATTAAATTTCTTTTTTGTATTTGCCTGATATACAAAAGTATCGATATTGCCGCCATTTTAAGTATAATAAAGCTCAAAAATTGAGTGGTGGTGCGTTTAAGGTTAGGAATTTTAGAGTTATTTGCGAGTGTTATCACAATAATACGAATCGTTGCATCAGTGCGCTCTAGTGTATTTTGATCGTTGATCAAAATATACTAGAGAGCGTCGATGCACGGTTACGGCTGATAAACCGTAATTTCTCCTGAAAAACACGCATTTTTTACACAAATTCAAGCTGTCGCAGCGGCTAAACGGTTCATCCTATTTTGGCGAACCCATTTAAATCGTCTCGTAGAGCAGTTTCATTTTGTAACAAGTTGGTGGCGATCGGATGAAAAATATGAAAGTTATAGGCGCTTGAAAATTTTGCTACTTTTTTGAACCTCAAACGACGACATTTAAAAGTATCGAAAAGTCGAAGTGTCGATTTTCGCCATTCTGAGGACTCCATCTAATCGATTAGGACCTGCAGACTGCGAATTTCGAATACACAACACGATAACTCTTTCCGTTCTCAAAATGTCCGCGAAAATTCTTGAATCAATGAAAAACTAAAAATAAAAACTGTTGATTTTCGATGCTCCGATTACAAACAACACGCCTACGTTGATGTAGAATAATTCAGAGTTGGTCTTGAAAAGCAGCTATCGTATCCAGTGAGTATATTAATATATGATATGGCCGGTACGATATTTGTTGAGCCAGAATTTCTAGAAGTCGGCTACGTCATTTCTTGGAATAAACAGTCGCGACTATATATTTGCAAGCAGTGGCATGCCTTTAAATTCTCCTTATTTTCTTTTTGATGAATATTTCAGAAATTATTAGACGAATTTTCAGCAAGTTTCATTTGTTATTAGAAATTAAATCACGAATGATCCAACATAAACTTTTTGTAAAAAAGTAATTTTTTAAGTTATGTGTTTTTGTTTATTTTACATTAAGATACGTGTAATAATAATTGATAAATGTTATTATAATGTGTGTAAAGACAATTGGTGTGCCTTGACTCTAATATTTAATTTCGTTCAGACAATTCAACTTTAAAACGCGAATAGTCAGCCTTCTTTAATAGCAACGCCCGATTGTCCTTAGTTTTCCTCCACTTTAATCCAAGTTTGTTAATAATTGCAGGGAAGTACGTTTTCTCGAAAAGTCGTATTCCGCACTTAATTCGACAATGTTCGGTTTTATAAAAACATCCACTTGTTTCTATGGCGATATGTTGGTTTTTGTGTATATTCCTTGCATTTCTTTAGAACTGAATTTTACTTAAGCATCACCATTCTTCTTCTTTTTACCTTGTAAATCGACAACTTCACTTAAGACTCTGTTTATAGTAGTTAGAAAGACTTCCGCAGCACTTACAACACGTTTTTTTTAGTTACGTTTTATTTTTATTTGGAAAAAGTGGGAATTAAATTCTTTTCGTTTATTTTTCACCTCTATTGTTTCCTTTCAATACTAAATTACACCAGCAATGATAAACGCTACGCAAATTGACTGCGAACCAAGACTAACTGTAAGCTGCTGCAGTGAATGCCGCGCCGTCAATATACATATATCCTACTCTGGTGCTGAGTGCGGTTTATTCCAAAAAAAGTGATGTAGCAGTTTTCTAGGAATTCTGTTTCAACAAAAATCGTACCAGATTTATGTATATGCCAAATACGCTCATATTATATGTAAAGCTTTATTCAAATAATCTATAGACTTGTAGATTGTTAATGTAATAACAATGAATATAAAAATTATCAAATGCGTCTAGAGTTTATATTATTATATTTTATTGCAACTATTTGATCTATTATATGCATCAGATTCACCGAAGCGGCCACTTTTAGATCACTCACTTATGTATTTCAAACTAGTTCTCCCAAAATTACAATTAACCAAAATGAGAATAATTTTTATAGGCATATTGTACTATTCTAATCGTATTTGTGATATAATAATATCAATGGAAGAATTAATTCAAATCACTAATAATGAGTAGTCTATTAAAAGTGGCTAAAATTAATTCTATAACAACCAAAAAGTAAATATTTTTTGAAGTGATTGAAAATTCCCAAAGCAAAAATGAAAGTAAATATGTCGTGAATATGCTTATATTATTTCTAGTCGTGAAAAACAATTATTTTAAGAAATAAAGATGATTTATAAATAATATAAATAAAAATAATTCCATCACAACACTTTTTTGAATAAGAGAACTGAAAACTATATTCTTCGTTGTCCACAATCTTTACATACAAGAAATCTGTTATTAATAATAAAAGAGGATTTCTAATAGGTATTAACACAGTCATCTAAAAAAAACTCGACTACCATAGTTTAATTGGTTCAATTTTTCATATAAATTTTGAACTCCAAAATTGTATTTTCTTAAAAGTATAAACTTTTAACAAGGATTACTTAAAATAGAATGAAGCTGTTTAACGGACCAATATAATGCTTTCTAAGCCATCTATCCAACACTAAAGAAACCTGTGACTCCTTAAGAATCATTCAAAAGATGGCGCGCCTAATCCAATTAATGCGTATCTTATTTCTCCTTTTTTAGCGAATAGCATATCTTTGTTTTAAGATTACTTGAATTTGTTTTTAGCATTTTCAATGTTCAAGTAAAAAAATACAATCGTCGTCTTTACAATACAGAGTTTCTCGATGATAAAGAAACTAATTTTATAGATTCCTTTTTTACAATTTTAATGTTTTATTTTATTTGTACTAAAAGTATTGTATATATATATATATTTATATGTATATATATATATATTTATATATATATATATATATATATATATATATATATATATATATTATCCATTTTTAAATCTCATTTAAATAGTTTCCTATTTATACAACCATTCAAATTCAAATATTAGCCGGAAATAAGCCAACGGGAAAGAAATTATTGTAGCTGTATATAAACGATGTAAAGTAGTTACTAATATAATTAATGCATTCTGGTCTTTTTTAATATATTGGTCGTTTTATTCTAACTATGAATTTTATTTTTCTTCTTGGGTTTTTTGACACATAGGTAGTAAATTAACAATATTAAAGTATGATTTTATATATCATTTATCTTCATATTATATATTCGATATCTTATTAAAAATTCACTGAAATAGTTCATAAATTTGCAAGTTGCCATTTCTAGGAAAATACCAACATTTACTTTATATAAGCAATTGTTGAAATCTACTTCGAATTATAAAATTTGGTGCTATCAAGATATGTTTTACTATTTGCCAACTGTGAAACTATTAAAAATCTTTTCAGTATATTATAAAAAATAATAGATTCTTTTAATTTTCTATGCATATATTTCAGTTTAAACATATACATTGTATACGTGACTTCTATTAAATAATTATACAAAATAAATTATTTATTTTGTTGACAATCTTGCATAACACCAAAGAGCGCAAGCGTACAGTTTGGTACGAGGCAAAATATTACAAAAAACAAAATGGTTCCCTTATATTGAAATGTGTTTATGATGCAGTTTTGCTTAAAGTTAACTACCATGTGAGCTCAATTTACGTTTTTTACGTAAATTCAACTAAAGCGGAATGGTAAATATATCCAATGTAACAAGAAGTGTATAGAAGCATCTTAGAATATATTTCAAGTTTGTGACGCCAATAACACATTAGTGTAAATAAATAAATAACATTCTTATGATAATCTTTACAAAAGTTTATTCATTTCATGAATTTAATATATAATTGTTGTTATAAAATACCAGCGTTAGTTTTCCTAAGAATTATAACATTATTGTGTTTTAATTATGTAATGTTACTTTTGAAGATGCCCCCAAGAAAGACACTAAAAAGAACTCGTATTTTAGGATAGTTTTACGGTACCAAAGTTAAAATTAGTGAATGGCGGGGCGGCAATAAGATGAAGTCGAAATGAATTTGTATTTATTACTCTGGCAATGTTGGGTTGGGTTGTCAGTTCGCTAGTTTAGCAAACCTTGCTACCTGCATTATGAAGGAGATGGTAGGAGGCTGTTGTGTTTGTTCTGATGATAGAGGCTGGCCTGAGAATCCACTTGTTTATTGTGATGGGCAATCGTGCACTGTAGCTGTTCATCAAGGTAAGTTTTGAAGGTGAAGGTTATGAAAATAGTTCATGTCGAAATTACGATAGAGACATCTAAATAATTATAGAGCAACATTTTACATTAACAACGTATTAATATTTTTGCGCATTAGAGATCAGGAAAAGAAATAAATTTTAATCTGTTAAGACATTTCCTTAATGAATGAGTGAACGAAATGAAGCATTGTTTTGAAATTATTTTTAGTCTGGTTAACATTCACTTAAATATTGCATTATAAATCGTACAAATGAGACAATAATAGCCATTTATCCCTTTAGGATATTTGATAATAACGAATGTTAAATATATGGTTAGAAAAAGAAGTAATTATATCCTACATTTTATTTATAATACATAGTATTATCATGAGTTAAAATTTACATTTATTTAATTTCTATTAAGGACAAGCATGTTTCTTTGTTAGAACATTTAAATCCTTAAACATAGGCAACATGTTATATAGTAATGTCAAGTATGTTGCACTTTTGAGGTGCTAAATGCTGAAAAGTGTTGTAATTAGGTTTTTTCCTAAGACTTCTGAACAACTTAATTGCCGGGTTTTTCACAATAATTTAAATGAGTTTTGAATATTTAATGGAAATATTTTATATTAAAATAATGTGGTGTTTGTAATCAATTAAGTTAAAATACTAGCCAATCAATTAATGTTTTATTCATCTGTTAGTAATATTAATTTACAATGTTATAAGAGAGCCTTACTTTGATGCAGTAGATGCTCTAAAATGGTATATATACACATATCTATGTATGTATAAATGTGTAAAATACAATATATAAAAGTAAAAGACTGTATGTACTAAAAGCTAAGGTTATGTTTTTACTAAAGATAAATTTCAATTCATGTCAGCCTATAATACATATCTATTAGTTAATAATTTTTTAATTTTATAGAGGCAGTATTAAAAACAACTCATCATCCAGTGGATTAAACTTTTATTACAGAATATGATTGCAAGAGTAGGCATGCATAGTACATAATTAATAAATCTATACCAAATTTACAATAAACTTGGTAGTGATGAAAAATTAAGGTCAACCATATTATCAGCAATTGAATTATAAATACGTACACTTTTTCATTTTCAAAATCATAGCAATGTATTGTTCTAGTATCTCTGCAGTAAAATGTTTTATCCTGAGTGATATGGTCTAGAAAACTATTCAAATGTGTGAACTTTGGAATGAAAAATGTTTTTGAATTTAATATTTATTAGGTTATGGTAAAATTCTTGTGTTTTATACTATATATTATGAAAGCTCTCGAAAGGATATGTGTCGTTGAACACAAAATAAATATGTTTAAGAAATCTATATCCGATTTTCTCGAGAATAAAAATATGGACTCTGTAGAAATGGCTAATGAAAAACAATTGTAAAAGAGTCAATTGCACTAAATTCTTTAACATTTTTAATAGTAAATTATAATGCTCAAAGAAAGGTAATTAAAATATTGAGATTCCAATAACATATTAGTTTAGTTTAATTGTTCTGTGAAAGTTTTTTGTAAGATCTGTAACTAAAGTGAAAGAAAAATAATATATTATTCAATTTAAGTTTATTTCTGCAATATCAAGACTGAAAAAGGTTGAGTTGGGGTTTGAACATTTGAACAATCATTAAAGTTAACTTTTGCATGTAACTTAAGATCATCTATAAAGAGTAATTGTATATGAGTTTATAACAAATCATTAATGAACATCAGTAGTAGTAGTAATGGGAAAAGATTACTAACCCCTCAAGATATACCAAAAGCAAATAAGATTTGAAATTGATTACCAATATTTGAGACATATCCATGTAGTTAGTTATGATTTATACCATTGCATCTTTAAAGCAGTGATATCCAATCCTAAACAAAGAGGGGTTTAATGTTTGTAAATTTTTCTGTAATAAAGTTTCAGATTAAAACGAAAGTCTCTAGAGAATAAAGTAGAGGATCACAGTGACCAATTTATTGCATTCTTTGCACCGATGAGAGTTCAAGAAAGTATTACTTAAAAATCTGCAATACCCAAGTTAATAAAAGTGCAGGCGGTTATATCATTTAAATTACACATTATTAAAGCAGATATTAAGTATTCGAAAAGCTAGAATTGCTTTTGCTAAAAGACAAGCATTTCATGCTGCTTAAATGTATATTAACAGTAAGGAGTTTGATTATGTATTCGTTTAAAATTCTTGCCTCTGCATTAACTTCTTTTGGATATTCGATGTACAAAGAAGCAAATCAAGTATTTATTTTTCTCAGGCAATTACCAACTATTTGTGGATTGTGTCGGCAATTAAAAAATTTTTAATAAAATTCCATCACCTCCATTTTATCATTTAGAAACAAATCTTGTGCTGTTTGATGTTTGTAACATTTATGGAAATTTTTTTTTCAAAATATTTTGTTTCCCGTTTGTTTAGAGATTCCATACATATTTGAAAATTTTATTGAATTATAAGCTTTACTAAACTATTGAATCTAATTTTCAACGTCGCATGTTATCATTTAAATACCTGTAATTTATAATACATTTCAATAATTAATAAATATGTTTTCCCACATTATCCAAAAAGACCTCTATTGTGTAGCACACAACCTTCAGCAAATTGTTCTTAATAATAAAAATAACAGTAATCAACGCCTGAACATCCTCCAGCAACTTAACGCCAAAACATGAGGTATTAACAGACCATGCATTATTATGTCCGCTCTAATGTCACTTCAGATTTTTGGCTATCACATTCTCCTTGAAGGAGAAGAAAGACTTTCCGAGGGAGCGAATTCGAATCCGAAAGTCAAGCGTTATATGCCAGTAACTACTAAACACTCGGCTATCAGTAAATTATATTAATCAAGCAATATACGAGGATGGTATGATAAATACCTGTGTTAAGGAATACAACGCAATTGTTTTGCATTTCGTCAATTAATTTCTTGACATATTCTCATTGCAGCTCTATACATTTAGTACATCTTTGTTCCAAAATCTAAATCTGATGAACATGATGGATGGAGTACCAATTCGAACCGTAAATTGACCAGTTTCGCTGTCGCAATTGCTGATACGTGGGCTGGGGCATATTATAATGATAGAGATTTTTTATTGCTATCTGAAGGCGGTTTTTCTTCAGTTTAGCATTGAATTGGTCCAATAAATTAGCATAGTACTGTTCCATAATTGATCTCCAAATAATCAATTAAGATTATGCCTTATGAATCTCAGAATATCGTCACAATAACTTTTTCGGTTAATGGAATCACCTTCACCTTGTTTGGTACACGTTCGTCGGGAGAACTTATTGACTCATTGTGCCGACTGACCTTCTGGGGTGTACTGATGTATCCATGTCTCACTTATAGTCACATAGCGCCGCAGAAACTCACTTGTATTGCGCTTAAAAATATTCAAACGTTGGTTTGAAGGTTTTTGATCAGTTGTCAGCAGTACTCATCCCGCCGCTAGCTCTTCATACTCAATTTTTCATGAAGGATGTTTTGCACCCGTTCAATTGAGATGTCTAATATACTAGCAGTCTCTTTAATCTTCACCAACCTACTAACACCATATCATGGACTTTATTGATCATATCATCCGTAGTCACCTCAACGAACAATCTGACCGCTCCTCATCAAGGACAGATATTCATCCATGCTCTGATGGTAGTCACCGAAGGTGCATGATCCTTATAAACTGCATCCAACATCTCTTTGATTTTTGTACACGTTTTCCCATCAAAAAAAAAATCGCATCACTGATCTATAATGTTCTTTTTTCTATGATATCATAAATACATAAACTTACTTTCAATAGCTCTCAAAACAACGCTATTCTATGAATCTGTCCGAAATTTTGACAGAATCAACTAAAGAATAGTACTCATAGTTGGTAATGCAGATTTTGACACAAAGTGTCATCTACCTCCAAACTCGAGTATTATATATACTATCCTCGTATATATTAGGTCTACTGGAAAATTCTGTCCGTTTTTAGAATAAAGCAAAATAATAAATTTTTTATACCTTGAATAAACTTTGTTGAATAATATAATTTTCATCATTATTTATGACTTCTTGTTAGCGTTATGGCAATTTGTATATCCCATTTCTAGAATCGAAAAATTGAACCAGCGCCTGTGTGATATCTTCTTCGTTTTTAGATTTTTTACTCTGCAAAATATTTTGTAAAGACAGAAACAAGTGATAATCGGAAAGTGCTTGGTCCCGGGAGAATGGTGAATACGACAGAATTTCCTAGTCTAGCTCTGCGAGTTTCTGACGAGTACCCAAAGCAGTATGTGGCCTGGCATTATCATGAAGCAGTATGATTCCTATTGAACATCGCCGGCCTCTTTTCTCAGCTCTCTAAGAAAAGAGGCCGCTGTTATTCAATTACTGACAGTATCTCACCGCATTTATCTATTCGTTCGGTTTCAACAGCTCAACATGTATTGGCTCTGGAATGTCCCACCATATACACGACATTCTCTTACTCAGGCTCACCTTGGGTTTAGAAGTGAGTGTGTCAAGTTTTCCGGATTCACAATATGCCCTTTTTCTTACGATGTTTTCATAGGTAATCCACTTTTCATCCCGTCCAAGAAGAGTTCGATTTTGTTGCGTGCAAGCAGAGATGTGCATATGATGACTCGAATCATTCAAATTCCTCCCACTTAACTAATGTGGCATCCATCTCGAATATTTCCACACCAATCCTAGTTTCCGAATATCGTCCGAAATGGTTTGTTGAGCTGAATCAAACCTTTCCGCAATCTCCGATGTTGTCAAAAAAGGATTTTGCACCAACGTGACAGTATCGTCGTTGATTAAAGATAGTCGCCCAGAGCGTGGGTTGTCAGAATGGTGGAAATCACTTATTTGAAATTTTTCGAACCATCTTGTGCATGTCCTATCAGAAACTGTACCTTCATCAAACACTTTCAATAAATTTCTAGACACTTCTGTAGCATTTCTTTCTTGTTGGAATTCGTACAAAACACAATGGCGTAAATGAACTTTATCAGTAGCCATGAGGACACGATCGCGTCTCACTTAATACTAACATGAATCATTTTCGTTTTAGTTCATTTACTAGGTCAGTATGTATACCTTCAGTGATAACAAGAGAGAGCCAGATATGCACATACTTGTTGAAACTTGTAACCAGAACGGCCAGTAAATTAGAAAAATTCAGCAATAATTTTTTAAGTACTACAAGAAAAACAACTTGTAACATCCAAACATCTGACTAATGTTTTTTTCGAACTCGTAGGAATAAATAAGTTTTATCACCAGTTACGATGTTGTTAACGGAATTTGAAGCACGTTAGTTGGACGTCTTAAGCATTTCTTTATCATATTTGACAATAAGCATTTCTTTACTCCAGCTTTTTTTTTACAACCAGTTCAAGCAAGATGTATTTGTTTCATGTGAATGCTTGAATTTCACAATATATTACATGCTAATCCATCCGATTCATTTTTTTACTTCATCGTTGATTTTGTCGGAACGAGGTTGATGGGCAACCTTCACGAAATTCATCAGTACAACTTCAGCGTCTTGGCTTGAATTCTGCAAATTAGTTTTGGGCACTGCCATTTGCCACACAAAAATGTTCAAAATTTTGATGAGAGAACTTAATTTTTTTTATATTAACTTTTCTAAAGCAATGCAAAACTAGTTGGCTTCTTTTTGATTTGTCACTGATGTTCAATGTAGAAAACCTTAAATTCTACCAAAATTATAAAGGGTCTTTCATTAAGAGTGGTTGGATCTTAATTTTAAATAAAACAACGGTTTGATGTAACATTTTAAATCGTTCAAATGTTCACCACGGCTTTGTTTACGCTGACCCACACGATCGCCGCCAATTTGTGATCACTCCGTCCAAAATTTGCTTGGCGAATGTTAGCT
The DNA here is from genome assembly GCA_031893035.1 of Dermolepida albohirtum. Lineage (NCBI taxonomy): Eukaryota > Metazoa > Arthropoda > Insecta > Coleoptera > Scarabaeidae > Dermolepida > Dermolepida albohirtum. The sequence continues at coordinate 123,534 of JAVIWB010002263.1, read as the reverse complement.
TCCATATGATCTGCGGATTGTTGGCATATACTTGTGTTTTGACGAAGCCCCAAAGAAAATAATCTAGGAGTGTCAAATCATATCACGGCGGCCAATTCAATAATCCTCGTCGTGAGATGATCAGTCGCTAAACTCACAGTATTGTGCAAATTAATGGAATCAAACACAATATAACTAAGAAAATTGTTTATTTGTCATATAATCACCATGAGATTGTATAAAATTATAAATTACTAGTAATTTAATAAGAGATATGTCCTCCTTTAGCTGTGATGACAGCCTGAACTCTTTTCGGCATGGAATCTATTAATTTTTGACAGTTTTCCTTTATTTTCTCGTCCCGAAACCACACCTGAATTACTGCTTCTATCGATTTTGTCTTCGTTGTACAGTTCATTTTATGTAACCTAGCCTTACAAATGGCCCACTGATTTTCAATTGGGTTTAAGTCTAGAGAATTGCCAGGCCAGTCGATGAGAGTTATTCCTTTTTCCTTGAAATATTTGACCATAACCTTCGATTTGTGGCATGGAGCTGAGTCCTGTTGGAAAATTGCACCTCCGTTTGGCTCACATCTCTTTAGATCTTTTCCCAAATACTTATCCAGTAACTCTTTATATTTCTGGCTGTTCATCATGCCTTCTATAGGCACCAGCGATCCAGTCTCCATGTACGAAAAACATCCCCAAAACATCTTTAGAGGATGTTTGGCAGTCTGATCGATATGAGCTACCGTGAGTTGTTCATCTCCACTTCTTCTCGCGAATTTTGATTGGGAAAAAATGGGACTCGTCTGAGAACAACAGTCTTCCTCATTCTATCCGGCATATTTCATGGCCCAAATAAGCCTCTGCTTCATCATTCGTTGAGTGAGGAGTTGCTTCTTCTGTGGTCGAATGGCTTTTTTTCCAGACTCTAAAAGTCTCCTACGAACTGTCGAGTCATGCACTTTCACTCCAGCGTCTTTTTGTAGTTCAAAACTAGTTTTTCTTGGGTTCAGTTTGCTGTTTCTGACTAAAAAAGTGACATACCGGGGTGTCATCTTCCTCTTTCTCCCATATTTTCCCGCTCGTTTCACTTCAACTATTCCGGTATTCTTTTTTTGCTTTAGGATCTTGCTTGACTAACACCACATTCCTGAACAATATCTCTCTGTGTCATTGAGTGTTCCCAGTGATATAGGTTATGTTTTTTTGACATAAAACTACTGTCAGAATTGACCTAACAATGTTGCCACATGCAGAAAACTAAAAAAATAGTCATGATTCCATTAATTTGACAATACTATATCTCTCCGCAAATCGAGCGTAGCATTGCGTGTATGGCACGTAGCACAGTCTTGTTGAAAACATCTCTTCAATATCGATCTTTCAAAATTCTAGCTGCAGAAATTTTATAGCATGTCTCTATAGCGATCGCCATTGGCAATTTCGGTTCTTCTCTCCTTAATTTCTAAACGGTCGGGAAGCATTAACAGTTGCATAATGAAACTGCCATCTATACTGAATATTCTAACATTTGAAAGTAAAAAAAAAATATATCAGGAACAGAGAAATCGTCATAGCAATACTGTCATCCTATTTAAAGATACTTTATTTGGAGTTTTCAGTTACGCCACCTAGTACTCGCTTTTAAAAACTTTTGTAGTAACTTACATATGATAATTACAACAGTCATGCATATTTTTGATAGATTTAAAAACCTAATTTAAATATTTCCAATGTAAAAGATTACTGATTGACATTTAAGTAAAAAAATTTTAAATTCGACAGAATAATTTAAAAACTATACCAGATACGAACACTTTTTTATACATTACTGTAGGTAACTTAAATACCAAATTTATTTCAAGGCGCAATATATTCTAACTATGTATTTTACAAACATCTTACTCAAATATTGATATTCTAATTATGCAACAAGAAAGACTAAAAATAAAATCAAGTAGACGTTAGTTTAGATTCATTGTTTACTTGTACTGTGCTCTCGAAAATCCTTAACAGCACCTAAAGAAAATGTTAAACTATCCGAGATTATTTCTAATGTGCAAAATATTAGTTATAAAAGGCTTTGAGACGATCAACTATTTAAATTTAATAATTTTCAAATAATTTGTATACTTAATAACTATAATTAAAGATAATCGAAATTGAGACAGACAACATAAATAAATGCCGGTTGGAATTTTGTTTTCAACTTTTATTTAATATTTTCGTAGCAAAATAGTAAAATAATTGTGAAAGTTTATACCAGCAATTGAAACCGTCGATGGTCGTAAAAATGCTTGTGACTATTGTGTTCATTCACATTTTTTGCGCCCCACAGATACGAATTCCAAGAATAATTTTGGGCCACATTTCTTCAGAAGTCCGTTTTGTAGTGAATTTTCTTGTTGAATTTTTCTTTATCTCTCTGTACTAACATTGTAAATACCAGGTAAAAGTCGGGGTAACGTCATACCAAAGCTAGCAAGTGAACTGTGTTATTCTAATTTTTAGGATATCGCTAAGACGCCGTATTCTTGCCTCGGACCACCGCGTGGATTTTTAACACTTGCGAGATCGTCATTTTTTTGCATGTTGTTTTTCCGAATGGTCGTTGCAAGAAAACAAATGCCAATAACCCTGTTGTTTCATTTTTATATATAACTTGTTTTATTTATTTGTTTGTCTCAAGAATTTCGGATGAGATGTATTTGTGTTATATTATAGTGCTGCGATATGTTAAGTGCAAACCTGAGTGTTTTATATTGATGCAGGTGATTTTTTGCGTTTGCAGCTTGCTACGGAATTGTTACTGTACCTACTGGACCATGGTATTGCCGTAAATGCGAAAGTCAGGAACGATCTGTTAAAGTAGTGAGTACTTGAATTATGTCTCTTTTATTTTTTGATTAAAATTTAAGTTTTGGCATTTATTTGGTTGAATACTATTCAAAATTTATAATACGTAGATTATTCTTTAAGGAAAATCAATAATAAACATTTATTTAAAATAAATTAATATTGCTTTGAATTTATACTATTCTTTTGTAATTTGCTTTTCTAATGAATTTCTTTTTTTTGTAATAGTAATGTTTACAATTAACATTCATTATTTTACAAATTACAATTTACTTAGAAGTACATTTATATTTTCTAAACACTTACCATTCCAATTATTTCAATACAGGATGTCCAAAAGTTGTATTTTTTTTCGTTAATATTTGTAAGACATTCTAACAGGAAATGCATAAATGGCAATTTATTCGAATTTTCTTTTTCCTTTTTGTAGATAGTATTTGAAATAAAATGACAATCAAATAAACACAATGAAGAGGATGTGGATGAAATCACCTGGTTGGCATTTTGCTATCTTGTATTTTGAAATTGTTTGGAACTAATTTGTAAATTACCTTTTGAGCCCCCTTGTTTTGAATAAATGACATCCCATATTGTTTGGTCCAGAAGGTACCTAAATGTTTTAAAATAACATATTCTTCGGTCCTTTGATTGCAGTATAGCTTGTTAGATGTTGGTTAATTTTGATCGACCAGAGAGTGATTTGATCACTAAAGTTGCTATATAACCCCTTTCCACATTAATTTTCGTAATTCTGTATACGTATTTCGACAACTAAGTTGCCATCATCAGCAGATAAATTAAGCAGTGTTGCACCTGGAGAACTACGGCAACAAATACCCGTGCGAAACAATTAATCCCGCACACGATCCGTACCGCTGAAAGCGGTGCAACACTGTTTAACTTATCTGCTGATGATGACAACTTAGTTGTCGAAATACGTATACAGAATTACGAAAATTAATGTGGAAAGGGGTTATATAGCAACTTTAGTGATCAAGTTAATCAACCACAGGCTCTATCAAAATCACCTGCATAGAGTGATTATAATAATTGACATTTCTTCCTTCAAATTCTTTCTCTTTATTATAAATAGTCGAATCTGAACATCGTTCTTGCACATTATAAGAATACCGAGTAACGACAATCTATGGAAAATATCACTATACAAGTGATTGATTGAAACTGTTGCTTAGACGTATTGGAGGAACTATTTTATTTTTTTTTCTGAAGATTTTAAAGTAAGCTTAAAGGCTCATGTTCTATTCGATGAAAATATTTTCGTAATGGCTGTGTTTCAGGTTAAACCCGAAGTCGCTTCCAATTTGTTTATTTTAAATAGAAGAATATACTTTTTATTGTATATTTGAATTCTGCAAGTTATTCTAGGAAAACTTTCTTAAATTTTTCCTGAAAATATTAGGTTTTTCATCATCATTATTATTATTTGTTGTAGCTATTTTGGCAAACGAAATGATGATATTTGCAGCATAAGTAGACGACCCCTAAAGCTTTACTCATGCTTTTGCTTTTGCCAAATCTTATACACGTTATTCATAAAGTAGTTTCGATAAGGTGCAACTTTAAACCATCAAAACTTTTTTTCAAATACAAGTATGTGTAGATAATCTGAACAGAAAGTTTGCAGACTCCATTGAAATTATCAAAACATTAGGATACAGAACTCATTTGTAATACACACTCTTTCAAATTATAGAATTCAAAACTATAAATTTAGTTAGTAAACAACGTTTTATTAACCGACTTTTACAATACATAGAGAAAATAAAGATACATAAAATAAATATGTAGTACATATGTATAAAAATGTAATAGAATGACATAAATTTGGGCTCATATGGGCTCATCATGCAAAATTTTAACTTGTTTGGCGATCTTTTGCAGAAATGTGTCGAATGTTAATTGTAACTGCTTTTTCAAATTTTGATCCACTTTATTTCGAATTCTTATGAAAAGTAAGATGTCTTGTAAAGGGAAATTATTCTTTATGTCCATATGATGGATATGTTTAACGCCTGATTTACTTCATTGTTTGTGATACTTTTGTGCAATGTTACGTCGTCAACATCTACGATAGCATTTTCATTATGCTGCGTTCAAATTCCTTCTTCAATTAAAATTTCAACTTCGCAATGTATTTCATTTGCTCTTCTTGCCTACCTTTGAATTTCTATTACTTCGAGAGATTCACTTGACTCGCTTTATTAATAATTTTTGTCTCATACTAATTAACTCTGACCATGACTTTTTAATTAGATTTATTGAAACTTCAGCCCCAGACCCAACCAATGCAAAAATTGTATTTTTTAGCAAAATTTTTTTTAAACATTGAACGAGATGTTAACATTTTCTTTTAAAAGAACTTCTTGCAGTAACTTTTAAACCTTTACATTTTGAATTATTTTGGTCCATGTGTTTGGCTATGTTTAATGGCAAAAATATACCAACAATTTGATTATTGTCACTTGAAAATCGTTTGTCTATTTGATGGGCAGACGTGTTATCTATTAAGGAAATGGCTTTTCCTTTATCTCTCATCTTAGATTTGGAAGAAATTCTTTTTCGAACAATTCTCTAAAGATTGTTCTCGTTATACAGGCACTTTTTTGGCCCTGGTAATAAACCGTAAGTTGGATATTTTTGAGATCCTTTGGATTCCGAGATTTACATTAACAGCATTTTTAATTTATGAGTTCTACTTGCATTGCAAAGCATGAATGTACATCGTTCTTTACTTATCTGACGTCTTGGAGCTCCTTTTTCTACAGCATGCCCCAAAGTTTTTTCTGGTTCCAACGAAATTTGGATTTGACTGCATTATAAATTTGTTAGCGATTGCAGGGGAGCTTTATCAGATAATTTTTCTTCTGTTATCTTCATTGAACGAACTCCATAGCGATGCTTAAATCCTTGAAGTCAAAATCAACCTCTGCTCGTGTTCAATCCGTTTATACATGTTTCGAGGCTTAAGCCTTTTTACTATACTATTGGTCGATTTCACACCTTCAGATAACAATAAATCTCATCACTGAACGTCACCCTTTTTGCAAATATGTTTCGATAGGAGCTAAAATTTGGAAATGAACAAAACAGGATTATGTTTGTTTTTTTATTTTCTTTAAATAGTTGATTGAATTGTCCTCAATGTCGACAACTTAATCTCCACAAATTTTATCTAATAACATTCAATGTATTTCCCGCAATTGCAGTTTGTCTCATTAATTATTGAACATCCCTCGTATCATTAAATATTAGAAGTATTTTAAATATTTGTAAATTTATAAGCAATACGTGTAAGTATTTTAAAGCAACAATTTGCATATATTAAAGAATAGATAAGTAGAGGAAACAGGTTTAATATAATCTTTATTTCATAAATGATACATAATTTAATATATGTATTTCTCAATTCAATATACATATTAAAGATACTGAATGGCCATTTCTCATTTTTTATTACTGAAACCAGCCGCTGACTTACTGAAATTGCTCGAGGATCTTGCGTATTTAAATTTAAGATACAAGGTTTAATAATGTGTACAAATTTTTCATAATATAACACAGCTTTCAGTCATGTTACCCAACTCGTCAATACCTGCTGTGGTGGCTGAGGAATGTGCGAACAAGCCTGTCTAAATTCACGAATGCGTTTTGGAGATTTAATAAAAACTTTTTTGGTAGAAACTGTAAATTGGTCTACTTTTGGCTTAACTGTTTCTAATAAATTCAGCTACAAGATGACATGCATGGAGCAACCAGGTTACATAAAGCAATTGAGGATAAGATTGTTTTAGTAACTATAATGTCTAGCTTTAACCATATTCAAATCCCCATCTGTAATCAACATTCCTAGTTGAATTGCCGACATATTAAACTTCCCAAAGGTATGTTTTATAGTTTCTACTATCCTTTCTGCGTTTGTCTTCTATAATATTCTACTACGTAAAAGAAGAGCCAAGAAAATCTCACCGCTTTTTAAAGTGCGCGTTAACACATTTAAAATACTATTCTTTCTTAAATCTGTTGTTTCATCTACCGTCAGCCTTATTTTTTGATCTTTTAACTCTGCTTTTATTTGATCTGTAATCGTGTTTTGTTGGCAATCTCCATTCCGGAACGTATTTCCTCCAAAAGTTTCGAAATTCTTCATTGTCTATAATATTTTGTGGAATGTTGCACACAAAACATAAAAATAGTCATATAGGAATTTATAATATGGTACATCACAAAAATACCGTACGGTAAAAATGTTGATATTGCAAACAATACATTTAATATATAGTGCCAGTGTATTCTAATGTCGAAAACCAGTTAAGAAATCTATTAACACTCATCGAACATAACAAAGGACGCCGTCGATTCGCCATCAGTAATCTGAACCGGCATTCATACACATACTATACGCATATGAATCTCGCTTCGGCTACATCCGATCGCTTTCGAATTATATCATCACCGCCAAAGAGTGCGCACTCGTTTCTGCAGGCTTAATTATAAGACAGATATTCAGAATGAATGCATATTCTATTTTCCAATTTTTATTTCTTCATTATTTATTATATTCAGGTCTGAGGTATTCTGTGACTTGTTTATGATATTAATTCTTAAAACTAATTAAAAACATATAAGAAGAAAAATGTAAGATTACTGAATTCTTTCCGATGAGGTCATGATCATATTCTTCAACCCTTAATTTAGCTGTAGTTAAAATGCATATGTATACGATGTATACATAGTAATGATGTAAATACTATTTGAAATCTCATAACAATCGAAACATTTACATAAGTTAAAGTATTTGAGTTATTAAGTTCAGATATGTTTTGAAACTTATTTTAGTTTTAGTATTAGATAGCAAAATAACTTACGATAAATATAATAATACTCGCAGTTAAGGTGCATAACGTAAATAAACTTATAAATGCATATATAAATGCACATGATCCTTATATATACGAGGGAGCGTTTTTATATAATATTCTACAAGGGGTGGAAATAAAGAAGACCAAATTATTTTTCTTTTTTATATTCACCTGCAAGACGGATACATTTTTCACATCTTTCAATTAATTTATTTATATATATCCTAAAAATTTTCTGATCTTTTCTGCAAAATACTGCTTTTGCCTCCTTGACTTCATCATCGGCAGTAAATTTTTTACCCCGCAGCTCTTTTTTCATTTTCGGAAACAGGTAATAATCACTCAAAAGCCAGGTCTGGGCTGTAGGGTGGGTGATTCACAATTGTCCCACCTTATAAGCTATTTTGTGGAATGTTGTCACACAAAAGCAGAACAATAGTTTATAGGAATTTTCCCGTCTTTTCTCTTTAATGGCTTCTTTTAGTCGCTCTAATATTGAAGCGTAATTTAATATATAGAAACACCTTTATCTTTATAATTAATCAACAAATTTCTTCCGAGTTAAAATACCGTTGCCATGAGTTTCCACTCATTGAACATAAATTTCTTGGGAGGACGCTGTGCCCTTTTTATGCCACTGCATGGAGTCTTGTTTGGACTCAGGTTCATAATGATCCCAAGTTTCGTCTCCAGTAACAATTCGCATAATACACCATCCTTGTCTTCATTACAGAGGCCCAAAAATGCACGCGAACACTCTACGCGCTGTTGTTTCTGCGGCGGCGTGAATTATAAGCACCCATTTGCGCTGACCTTAGACATGCATATTCTGATTTTCCAGGATTTTTAAAATTATTGTATTATATTCCAACCATTTCTGCGAGTTGTTTCTTGTTTATGTATTAGCATCTTAAAACAATTTGTTCAACTTTTTGGATAAGTACCTCAATGCTCCTGCCCGGCCTCGATCATCTTCAAGGGATTCCCTGTCCTTGTTTAAATATACTATAATTGTACACCATATCGAAACATTTACAAAGTCGCCGTAAACCAATATATATTCATATTTGGTGCGAAACTGATTTTCCTTTTAGTATAACGGCACGATATTCGATATATTTCACTTTTCACTCCTGATTATGTTACTTGGTTGATGATATATAAGATAACTGTAAATGCTATATAAATGAAACTTCGTATTTATATATATATATATATATATATATATATACATATATATATATATATATGTTGCTTTTAATGTAATTGTATATACGTGGGTTGTCTTTTAAGTTTCGCATATAAAACTGGAATGAAACAGTAGATAGCTTTTAAAGACATCATTTTTTACTTTGAATAAATAAATTTTTTCATTTTCTTGAAAATTATGTATTTTTATACGAAAAAACTGGTAATGACTTTCCGGTACTCCTGGTATACCATGTGATACATATATTTGTAATATGAACAAATACAATTTTGCAACCTTGTACTATGATCTTAATTGTTATTACTAAAATATGTCAAATATTCAATTTTTGATATGTGCTGCTAACAAATTTTATTCCAAACATTTTTTTCCAATTACAGTTCATTAAGTATTTTCCAAGTCCAATTATCTATATCAGTAGACAAATTCCCTATATACTATCGTTTGTTTTATGTATGATTATTTAAATATTCAAAGTTATGTGTATTTTCAGAAATGCGAATTGTGTCCAAGCAAATACGGCGCCTTAAAGCGCACCGACAATTCCGGTTGGGCCCACGTCGTCTGTGCTCTGTATATCCCAGAGGTGCGTTTTGGAAATGTTACTACGATGGAACCCATCCAGTTACAATTAATACCCGCCGAACGTTTTAATAAGGTTAATGAAATCGTTTATAAAATATCTTATTTAGTGGGGATTTCATTGGTTTATTAATGAAAACGTCATCTTTATACAGGTGTGTTATATCTGTGAAGAAAACGGAAAACCCTCAAACGCTGTAATTGGGGCGTGTATGCAGTGCAATAAATCTGGTTGTAAGCAACAATTTCATGTTACTTGTGCCCAAGGTCTTGGTTTACTTTGTGAAGAAGCAGGAAACTACTTGGATAACGTTAAGTACTGTGGCTACTGTCAACACCACTATAGTAAATTGGCAAGTATAATTAGCACGTTCAACATTAAATAAGCAAAACCGCGTCCAATTTTTACTATATGTAGTTGTTTTAGAATGTATACCAAAATAAGAATATCTTCTTTCTAAAGTTTTGAGATGAAATGTAGGCTTCGAGAATAAGTATTGACAGTATTTTGCGTCTTATTAAATGAATTACAGTGGTTCAAAAAATATACAGTAGAATTTACCAGAGTACGAAAATTTAAATAAAGAGAAATGTAGTAGAGATCGGCTAAATGAATATGTATTACACGATCCATGGGAGAACGCAGAGTTATAGAATATTCAAATGACTTTAGAAATGTATAAGATCTAGTTTAGAACTAGGTTACTGTTCCTAGAAATATTATGTTGTATGTATATTCGATATTATTTAGACAAATTGATAGAGACACCTTCCTTTGAAAATATAAATTTGTAATCCCAGCTACGCACATGCTGTATCTGACGAGTACAGAGCAACGTTTATTTGTTATTTCGCAAATATCAGGTGAATTAAGGTGCATCGACAAATAAAAAATGTATGTAAGTAGCTGTTATTAATATTCTTTTATCAACAAATGTCCGTGTATAGAGCTAGTGTCTATGAATTTGAAAAAACACAGCACTATTAGCATGATATTTTAGCTCGCCCCACCTTCCTTTCGACAACGCATGCGACTTTTCTGGTCAAATACGCGATATGTTCTTTCTACTATTCTTCCCCTATACCTAGATTTTCGTAGTAGAGTGATTTCTACTGTATATTTACTCTTATTTTTGTAATTATATTAAACAAATATGTCCCATTCTACCTTTCATATTCTTCAAGCTGACGTAAAAAATTTATATATTCATACCTATCTACCTGATTTTATTAATTATCGTTTTTCAACTCACACAAGGCATGTCGACAGATACTTTAGCTTTCAGATTTCCCCACAAGAAAAAAAATCACCAGAACTGTTTCTTTATTTAGATCGTATTACGTTCACTGTAATGGATACATTTCCAATTTTTTTACTGCTATCGGTGGCATTCCCCAAGGATTTAATTTGGGCCCATTACTCTTCATTGTGTATATTAACGAGCCTCTAATGCTTCTAGACTGTAAAGTTCTCACCTACGCAGTCTATTTAAAAATATTTAATTGTATTTCTTTTGCGGTACAGTCTACTTCTAAAAGAAAAATCTTAACTGATTTATAAATGGTGTATAAATCGAGGTTGTTTAAGTATCGTTAAGTGTCACATTATTACCTTCTCCGAGCGTTCAAACATTTCCTTTTCTTATACAGTCTCCTGAAAACACAATTTCAAGGGCATCACTGTTTAGAAATCTTAGGGTACTCTTTGATTTTTAACTCTTTCATTCTGCATGTTACTAAAGTCCATTTTACTTTTATCGATTTGTTGAGCTATAAATTAATAAATTGGTCAATATATCAGAAAAATTAAATTGAATTTGAAAAGTTATTTTTTTCGTTTTTATATTATAAAAATTAAGTTGGCAGTAACAAGTAAAAGCAAAAATCGTCAAAATATCGACGAAAAATAGAGCATTTTCCTCAATTTATTGATGAATTTATTTGCCTCAATAAATTGACGTAAAGTGGATGTTTTATACCAGGTGTCCCACGACATGATTACAACAGGTTAAGGATGTATTACTGAAGAAGTTTCAAGTTAAAAATACCTAATGAACATATGCCCAAAACTCTATCGTAACAGATCTACAAACATTTGAAGTTTTAGATAATCCTACCAATACAGGTATTACGTACTGTTATTGATTTTATTATTTAATTTTCGGTGAATATTTGGCGTGGTATTATTGACGACCGTCTCATTGGTACGTTTATAATCGAAGAACATCTCGTATCAGATCATTGTTTACGTTCCTTAGAAAATGACCTTACAACATAATGTTCCTCTTAACATAAAAAAAGGATTAAAGTGATTCAGAAATTTATTTACACCCGTCGTAGTTAACAATCCACCGTTGCGCGGTGTCTTCGCGTCACTGACATGATGCAAACTATCAGCAATGCCTGTACTCGTCCTCGGTTATCCATCGGTTCCTGTCGCTGGTGGATTGTTAAACCTTGATTATAACATATAACATTTATTTGACCCTGCCATAAGTAATTTAAAATACATTTTAAGGTAATTTATTAGTTTTGATTATTTTATAGCAATGTTATTATTTATTTTATTCGTAAGTATGCACTGTACTTATTTATGTGTCAATGAATGAGTAACTGTAAGCTAAAAAGTAGGAATTGGTGAGATGGTAAGATCAAGGTTTATACAGAAATATGCCACCAAAATGATTAACAATCTAACTTATACTATTTTTATTATAAATATACGAGGGTAGCCGTTTATATTTCGGGAATAGTAAACAAAGAAAAATTTATTATCGAAAATAGTTTTATTGCTTTTCAAAATATTCTCCTTGAAAATCAATGCACTTTCGCACCAATTTTTTTAAACCAATCCGAAAAGCATTGCTGCCACTGTGAAGGCGGTATCTCCAAAATATGAGTTTTAAATGCCTCAACTGTCTTTTCCGGCGTAGAAAACCGTTGACTACAAAGTTTATTCTTCACGTGTGGGAGCAAAAAGAAATCACAGGGTGCTAGATCAGGGCTATACGGCGGATGGCTCATCAATTCAATGTTATGCCCGGTCAAATATTCAATTGTTTGAACCGACCTGTGAGAGCTCGCATTGTCATGGTGGAGAATGATCTGTCGTTTTCGGTTTGTTTCCCGTATTTCTTCTAAAACTTTTAGCAAACAAATAGTTGTGTACCATTCGGAATTGACTGTTCTACAACTTTCTAAAGGCACGGTTGCGTGACCGGTTTCTCTCTCACAACTTTTGTTGGTTTTGGCTCATCTCGGAATACCTACACAGTCGACTGCTGTTTACTATCGGGCTCATACGTCGTAGATTCATCACCTGTGAGGACTTTATAAATGCTGTTTGAAGCATTGCCATTGTATTGTTTGTGCATTTCTTGCCACCAATCGGCGCGAGCCCTTTTCTGAGCGGTTGTCAAATTATGTGGTACCCAACGTGAACATAGCTCCTTAACGGTTAAATGTTCATGCAGGATCTTATGCACGCTAGTGTTACTAATACCTAAAGATACCTCGATCTCACGATATATCACATGACGGTTTTGCCTCATCAATTCAGACACTGCATTAATATTTTCCGACACAACATTTGTGGGACGACCTTCACGAAATTCATAGTCCAAAGAACGTCGCCCAAGTTTGAATTCACTATATCAACGATATACTGTAATTTTCGATGGTCCTTCATCACCATATAAAGAATTCAGTTCGTCGATGCATTCTTGTTGAGATAATCCACGCCGAAAGTTATGAAAAATAATTTCACGAAAATGTTCGCGAGTTAATTCCATTTCTTCACTCACATAAAATTTTCAAGTTACTGTCAACACTAGAAATAGCGACCGGATAATAAATCTGTCAAGGTAAATATATTGTCAAAAGTGACAAACTTCACGATGCAATCATCAGATCGGAGGCAACACTGACATTGTTGCCAGTTCCCGAAATATAAACGGCTACCCTCGTACCACACAAACTTATATCATTAAGTTAAATATTTGGTTTAGTTTGATTGTAAATATCATTATATGCCATGCATCTATAATCTAATTATATTTTTGCATATCATTTTAGAAGAAAGGTGGTAACGTAAAGACAATTCCACCCTACAAACCTATCTCAGCTGAAAATCAGTTATCCGATTCCAGTTCAGAAAAGGAAGCAGACGGCTCAGCGGCGACTAATACTTTAAAATCAGGAACGAACCAATCGAGTTCTTCCGGTAAACGGAAATCATCGTCCAATAGTAAATCTTCAAATTCAACCAACAAATCAAGCAGTACTACGCCCAAAACTTCTTCGACCACTCATCAAAAGGCCGTCCACAATTCAAGCAGCAAGAGTGGTAGTGAGAAACCAAAAACTAGCAACCCGCCTGTAAAAAACAATAAAAGTGCCGAGGATAGTACTACCGTGAGTGTAGAAAGTAACGTTGAAGTGAAAAGTGATAAGACAGTTAAAGACACGAAAGATACTGAAGAAGTGACAGTGAAAAGTGGGGAAATTAAGGAATCAAAAGGTAAAAAACGAAAAGCTAACTCGAGAACTCCAACGCCTATATCGGTGGTACCTAATAATAGTGAAGCTGTTAGTGTTGTTGTTAATACGTCTCCGAGTAGTGATACTAGCGTTAATACTTCTGTTGTGACTGATAAAAGGGATATTGTTGCTAATACTGATAGTACTGATAGAGTGAAGAAGGTAATAAAACTGAAACTAGTGTAACTAATTACTATTTTTACGTATAGTTAGAGAGAAATTAAGAAATGTATTCTTGTTGGGCAATGTGGATCTGTTTTCTTTTGAATTAATTAGGAAAATGAAAAACGCAAATATAAAAAAATGTAACTTTGTATACGACTTCCCAACTAATAATAGTAAACCAAGTTTTATTTAAAACTATATGAAGCGCGTTATCTATCCTGTAGATGTTTTTAAAGTTTAATAGTAAAAACATGTTGCTGTTTTGCTTTTTGTTTTATGCTTTTAATAAAATCGCAATGTATTTCTGAGGCCATAGCAAAAAGTATTAGCTTCACTGTAAATGTCTATAAAACTTTGCGTTAGAGAATTTTTATTTCAGATTTTCTTGTAACGTTGAGAACGAATATCGGTGATACTTTAAATACGCCTATAACTATTTGTTAAAGTGAAATCATTTAGTGAAAAATCGCAGTTTAAAAGGATTGGTTTTCGTGTAAGTTTTATTATAAGACTTTATTAATAAATATTAAAAAAAGGGGGGAAATACACATATACATATATGATTTACTCTTGAGGTGCTCTAATTTTCTTGAGGATACTTTCTATCAAATTTTTTATTTCCTCCCTATTTTTATTGATTTCTTTTTGTTGTTATTTTTCTTGAAAAATACGATTTTTTTAATACATTTCCCAGAATTCAATAACTACAACTTTGTTAAATTAATTTTTGATACAGAGCATCGTCATACATGAGTGTACATTGTATTGTTTTCTCTTAATTCGCCAATCTTTGAGCAGTGTATATTTTTTAAAAATAGCTTTGTATTGTATCTTATTCACTATACAGTCCCTGGCAAAAATATTAGCGCCATTTGCAAATATAACGTTTTTCGTTGTACGAGGTATGGCAATTAAAAACGAGACTTGCGTGAGAAATGTTATTTATTGCAAATAAACTTATATTTAACTTTTATTCCCTTCAACATAATCTCCTCCCCTACGTGGCTTCCATTGTTCAGAAAAAATGCTGTAGTTCATCAGTTGTCAACCTTTCCAACAACTCTGCCGTTTTTGCTTTTACATGTTCAACAGACTGAAAATGTGTTCCCTTTAATCCACTTTTCACTTTTGGGAGCTGATAGAAGTCACATGGTGCTAGATCTGGTGAACACGGAGGATGATGAAGCATAGCAATGCACTTGTTCGCTAAAAACTGCTTCACGGGTAGGGCATTGTGAACTTGTGCGTTGTCCTGGTGCAGAATCCACGAGTCGTTCTTCCACAAATCTGGTCTTTTGCTCCTTACTCTTATCCTCAGCTTGTAGGATTTCTGATTAACGGTTTGACCCTTGGGCACTCAGTCAGTCATGATAACACCCTTGATATCGAAAAAAACGATCAGCCTTGCCTTCAATTTCAACTTGCTCATTCGTGCTTTTTCTATCTTGACGATGCGTTTCTGCCATTCAAAAACTCGCGCATATGACATAATATTTTTCATTAAATACTTCCTTTAACATTTGTAAACATTCTGATAGCGAATTTGGCAAGGAATTTCAGATCAATTAGCTGCCCAATTTTTATATCAACCATTTTCAAGGCATTACTAAGTAACAGTGCTCTACAATTAAAACTCGTAAGTGACTAAAGCAGACAAAGAAATGAGACAACGGGTTGTTGCTTGGGAAGTATCAAAGTCAATAACATTTCAATTATAGCCTCGCTCGATGCAGCTGCGCGATGGAAGGAGCGCACTCTCGTTATTTAATAGCCATGCCTCGTATAGCAAGACAAAGTAGAGTTTAAGGAAAAATATTTATTGCAAGTAATACTTGAAGAAGTTACTATTATTTCTTATTCCACCCTTTGCTCTTATCACTGCTCGTATTCTCTTCGAAATACTTTTCACGCAGGCTTTTATCGACTTAATCATGAGAGCATTTTACCACACATGTGGGATATTGGCCTTTAATTCTAGAATAGACTGCCTTACTTAATACGCTTCATACGTTCTCAATAGCGTTAAGTCGGGAGAATTTCTCGGCCATGGAAGCACTGACAATAAAAAGTTTGTCATAGATTTTAGATTTTGCCTTATGATAGGGACCATTATCCTTCATTAGGGTTCGTCTAAATGTGGGAGCAGAATGTACCTCAACAGGTTTTTTTATATCGTCTTTGCAGTAATACAAAGACCCGAGACCATTTGATGTTATGCAGGACCCTATCATGATGGACAATGAATGTTTAACAGCGTGGGCCTCACTACATCTTTCAGAACTTCGTCGTTTTTCAAACTGAGCTCTTTCTGTTGGATTGATTCGTTACTGAAGTACTAAAAGTTCAAGAATCACATCAGATTTTTAGCAAAAAGTTTTTTTATTAATCAATAAGTGTGTATGCCCTTATTTTATCTTGCCTTTATCCAATCATCTATTGTGTAGTTTCTGTTACGTTTTAATTGTCGAAAGCGAACTTTTTTTAAACGGACGTCGATATTTTAAGCCACCCTCGTTCAAAGGTGTACGAATTATTCATGTTAATAATTTGTGTCGTTCATAGAGAATTTTTTTTATACTTCTATTTGGTCATCTACGGTTTTATTTCGTCATTTTACTATATGTCGATCAAGCCGGAGAGTAGTAGTTATTCTTTTTCCTGACACATAACAAGCGTACAATATTTGTGTTAGGAACTCTTCCAAAATTTTTTTTTAATTAGAAATGATTATACATAGTATATACTAAATAAACATTAGATAATCATATCATTCTGTTTATTCGCTTATTTTAGAATTACATTAGTTGGAATAAAAAGAATTTTAAAAATATCAAGATGGCGTTAATATTTAGACCAAGACCTATACTCTCAACAGAATAGCGTTATATCTGACTTCTTATTACAACCCAGGACCATATCATCAAATAAAATGGACATATCAGTGTTTTTATTTTGCATAAATTCATAGCATTTACTTGGACGATATATAAAGGAAATTCAGATATCGCTTTCGTTTTTTGATTCATTGATTGACCCTTTAGCGTCAAGTAGGAATGAAATCAACACCGCTTCCTCTCTTACTGCGAATCATCCAGCATGATCATCTTGCCGTCAGATAGCTTTACGCATGATGGATACCACACGATTTAACGGAAGCTCAAAAGAATGCGTATATGAATTGGTGCAAAAAAAATACTTAAAATTCAAACGAGGTCGAGCAAAATCAGTGTGCGACATCTTTACAGGTGACGAAAGTTGGATTTGTTGTCATGAGCCAGAAAGCAAGTGACAATCGGCTTGATAGGTCTTCAAAGACGAGGAAAAACCCATAAAAATGAGACGAGGAGAAACCCACAAAAATGAAACGCGGACAAAGCTCTATCAAGAAAATGGTGACTTCTTATTTTGGACGCACTCGTCATTTTGCTACTATTCCGCTAAAGAATCGTCGTATAGTCAATACTGAATGGTATACTACCATTTGTTTGCCAACTGTGTTCCAAAAAGTGCGCGAAAAACTCCCAAGAGAACGAATCATTCTACATCAAGACAATGCACAATCACACAACGCATCTCAAACATCAAAGTTTTTACCCGCTGCACGTACGAAATTGATGACTGATCCAACTTATAGTCCCGACTTGGCACCTTGTAACTGCTTTTTATCTCAATACTTAAAAGACAAAATGCGTGGATTAAAATTTAATACGGAAATGGAAGCGACTGTGGAAGCCACGAAAACTTCGTATCTGAGGTAATTGAAAAACAATGGGCCAAATGTTTTGAGAACTGGTTCCACCGAACGCAGAAATGCATAGATCAGAAAGGCCAATATTTTGAAAAACAAATAAAAATTGATTTTTGAACCTGCGTGTTTTTGTACATACCGCATTTTAATAACTAAGCATTTGTGTCAACCGCTTCTGTAGCTTTTCTTCTCTTCGAGTTCGTTAGCGCATAAAATCTCTTTAAATAACTAGAACGAAGAATATGTATTTAGGAGGGAAATCTTCCAAGCTTTATAAGCAGGATATTTAACGCTGGTAAATTTTTTTAATTAATTTTGTTTATTGTTAGTCGCCGGTCATTTTAATTGAATAGGTAAGTGTTTTTAGCTTATTCTGGTGTTGTATTAGTGTTTAGATAAGACGGACAGATACATTTTTGGATACTTCTACGTTCATTAATGGAAGCGTCGTACCCTATTAATACGTGCACCTTCGATAATGTCACATGGGCATTGCAGATTTCCATTTAATTCTGTGCTCTCTTCTTACTCATTCTATTATCTACTAACTCTATAGTCACTTAGTAATATACAATGTAAATTGTACGAGACATTTTTGATGTGGTGTGTTCGCACCGATTAGAAAAAAAGCGGCTTACATTTAATTTCCTTTTATCTAGCAAATAGTTTTAACTATACAGTTGAGTTGTACTAACCGAAGTGTTCATTTAAATCAAATTAAATTAATTTTTCTGTTTGTCTAGGCTAAAACAGAATCAACACAACAAAGCTCGATAATTCTACAACAAACTACTGCCTTAACAACTGCCACAACTACGTTAAAAACGTCGTCGCCTACGCCTACAGTTACCGATATTGTTACAGTTACTGCACCCACCATAGTATCGACAATTTCAAATCAACCAATCATACAGACCACGTCGAGTCATCAGCCTATTAATTCGCTCGTCGTTTCCGTACCTCTACATAACACGAGTTTAAGTCCGCATTCCAACATTATTAACCAAACTAGTGTCGTTACTACGCAAGCTTCCTATCCAAATATAACTCAAGAACGAAGTTCAAGTACTGAATTGAACACTTCAAGTTCTACTAATGGTAAATCACTCAATTAATGCATCACAAGGTTTTTAATGGTGTTAATTAGTTGACTTGTTTTTATTATCAACATTTTTAGTTGCAGAAAAGTTCGCCTTTGAAACAAGTCAAATGACTTGTTTCAAAGGCGAACTTTTGTTTTTGAGACGTCTAATATCTATAATTTAATTGATAGTCAGCAAGATCTCCATATTTTAACAGTTGCTTAAGGCTTAAATTTCTTCTAGCATGCTCAACCTGTGAACATGGAAACAGACAAATTTATGTAATAAACTAATAATAATTACCTTTTTATGGTATAAGAACTTATGGCTACAATTACACGAAACTACATGCTGAATAATACTTCAAATACATTTAATTTCATTACAACTTACGACAACATTCAGGAACAATTTAACAACTGAAAAATGATATCGGAGTCGTTCACTAGTGTTGTCACACTTAATATAGTAAACATTTTGGAGTAAATTATTACTACAATAAAAATTTAAACAAATCACACTGGAAATGCAACTTAATTCATCCACAAGTAGCGTTAGATTGCTTCAAATTGTTGGGCCTACGAATGTATACGCATGCGCCAAAGCACCTTTTTTCCTTAATAGTTTGTTGTACAGTGCGATCTAATTAAATTGAACTAAATGCGTGGTGATCCGGATAAGTAAATGATTCGAATTGTTGAAGCAGAACAGTTTTTTTTATTGAAAAACAACATTTAATGGAAAACAACTGGGAAAAAGTACATAAACAAAAATTACGTAAAACAGAAGCACACTTATTAAATTTTATATTATTTTGCGAAGTAATTTGTAATTTTTCTTTGTTTAATCATTTTCTGGTTCATTACAAAAGTCTTTTCTTTTAGTCTTTGCAGTACAAGAACATCATGTAATGGAACACTATTTTCTTCTGCTCACGTTATGCACAAACTCTTAACTATCTGGTCATTTTAGGTCTAGTTTCCATTATTTAATTTTGGATCTTCATTATCACTACAATCATGATGTTCGTCTGTAGCATCTATATCTTCCAGTGATAACAATTCGTTCAGAAGAATTAGGTCTTCGGCATCATATTTAGTGTCTGGGTTTTTATTTGCGCATGATCCATAATTTTGTGCCAGCACTTCTGCAAGACTTCGGAGGAGACTTTCCCAAGCATTGCACATTGCATGGTAGACATACAGCGTCTTTCAATCTAATGATTTTTAATAATTTAACGTTCTCTTCGTTATTAGATAAAATATGGACTAAAAGATATTGGGTCTGGGAAAAAGTTCGTGGCGTTTTTCCCGATATGATTAAAGAACAACAAGTTCGTTTTTTAGATGACCTTCCGAACGTTAGTTTGAGCGTAGAAACATTGTAATCGGTGCAGTGGTTGGAAAGTTATTCGCACTTGAAAATGGAGAAGAATAATGAGAAATTTCGCTATATCTGCAATATTATTATGATAAGGGGAAGAACGCTGCGCAGGCTTGTGATAAAATTTGTGCTGTGTACGGTGAAGGTACTTTATCGAAATCTGTTGGGCGGAAATGGTTCGCTCGCTTTCGTTCTGGAAATTTCAATGTGAAAGATGAGTCACGCTCCGGTCGTCCAATCACTGAAAAATCTGATGAAATTCTTGAAAATGTCCAACAAGATAAGCATATCAGCAGTGTCGATATTGGCATGGAGCTAGGCATTGACCACAAAACTGTTTTGAACCATTTACACAAAGCTGGTTACAAAAAAAAGCTTGACGTATGGGTTTCTCATGAGTTGAGCGTGAAAAACATGATTGACCGAATTAACATCTGCGATGCGCTGCTGAAACGGAATGAAATCGAGTCGTTTCTGAAACGTTTAATAACCGGAGATGAAAAATGGATTACGTACGATAATCGGAAGCGTAAAAGATCGTGGATAAAGGATGGTGAGCCGTCACAAGCGTTCGCTAAGCCAACATTGACGCCAAAAAAAGTGATGCTGTGTGTATGGTGGGACTGGAGGGGAATCGTCCACTACGAGCTACTTCCAACTGGTCAGACGATTGATTCTCAATTCTACTGTGCACAACTAGAGAGATTACGCCAGGCGATTGAAAGAAAACGGCCCGAATTGATTAATAGGAAAGGTGTTGTCTTCCACATGACAACGCCCGACCACACACTTCTTTGATGACCCGTCAAAAATTGAGAGAGTTTGGTTGGGAAGACATTACAGTCCGGATATAGCTTTCATCTGTTTCGATCTCTGCATCTCTCAATGAATTTTTAATAATTTAACGTTTTTCACCGATGGGATCATGGATCTACCAAAAAAATGGCGAAACATTGTCGATTAATGATAAAATATGTCCACGCGCCATGCGGGGACCAGTAATTTTAAAAAAACGCCATTTTTCCCAATAATAATTTTGCCCGTCTGACTGAATTTTGTTACATAAATTGCAAAAATGCGGTACAATTTGGTGGAAGAAGTATTATTGAAAATTGTCAATCTTCATTAGTCAGCTATTTTATAGTTCCTTGACTTTGAGGCGTTATTGACGATTAACAAGACCTTTTCAAGCAAATTGAGACTTCTTAAATGACTTCTAACTGAAGGAATAAATGATCAATGAAACCAGTCTAAAAAATTTTTGTAGTCATCCATGTATTGGCAAATAATTTGTATGCAACAGGTATATTCACATTTTTAAATGCCCTTGGATTTTTTTGCCCTTCCTATCATTAGCAGCTTTAATTTCTGTGAACCATCAGCATTGTAACATGCTAGATATATAAAGCATCCTTTGCTTAATATACTTCGAAATAAAACATAAAAATGAACGAAAAAAAATTTACTTTTTTACATTCATAAGAACTTTTTTTAATATTTTTAACTGAGCAGATAGTTCAACATATGCAAAATTCACCGAAAACCAGAAAAATCGAAAATATGTACTTGCATGGTATATAAACACGATGCGTCACCAAAAACAATATTTCTATAATCATTTAAGTTTGATATAAACCCCCTTCCACAATCATTTTCGTATTCTGTATACATATTTCGACGACTAAGTTGTCATCATCAGCAGATAATTGAACAACATCGTACCTGGAAACCACGGCAAAAAGCGCACGAGTACACGATCTGTACCGTTAAAAGCCAAAACGCACTAGTGTGCGTTTTATATTGAAATGTAAGTAATATATAGACGGGTTAACTGACAGAATTATAAATTACGCTTTGGCAAATGCTCCAGCAGACAATTCATAAAATTTATTGAGAATATCGGCAATAAAAATTATCAAAATAGGACAGGTCAACTTTCTACTACACTTCGAAACTTTATTACAATGTTACTCACTCACACTATGAAGTTAAAAACTTTTACAATAAAATATAATATCAGTCAGCTGTGCAAAATGATTGATCTGTAACATTATGAATATTTTTTCATATATTTAATAAATAATACTTATATTTCTAAATGGAGATCTTGCAAGAAAAAATATATAGTTTGTGATTTATTTTAAAAAATATTAATTAAAATTTATGTTACAGTGAAAAACTATCAAATATAAAAACAAGAGCAAGTATAGCACTATTGAAAGAAAATATTAACTTGAAAATTTTTCTTTATATTAATTTTCTTTGTCCAGGTTCTGTCATGACAGGAGGCAATAATAATCAAACAACAATAATAAGTTCCGAAATGAATAATAGCAGTTTAAAAATAAATTATGAAAAGCAAGTTCCCCCAGCAAACAGTGTACAAGTAGAACATGAGCGAGTTACGCCTACTCCAGATGTACCAGCCAAAAGAGCAAGGTATGCTTATATATTTGCAGTTTTGTTTTTGACAATGAACAATAAATACTGAATGGAATAATTAGTTAATGAAGCGATATCTTATAAATTTTCAATGTATGTATTATTGCAAATACGCGGAAAATTTTAAATAGGAACATGATTTATTTATTACACTGGTTTACACAATATTTGTTGCCTGAAATATTTTAGATGTTGCTATGAATAACATGCTCATTTCAAATTTACAAGTCGATTTTGTTTAAAAGATTTAATTTTTGAGGTACAGGTAATT
Organism: Dermolepida albohirtum; assembly: GCA_031893035.1. Lineage (NCBI taxonomy): Eukaryota > Metazoa > Arthropoda > Insecta > Coleoptera > Scarabaeidae > Dermolepida > Dermolepida albohirtum. The sequence goes on along the minus strand of JAVIWB010002263.1, from coordinate 100,389 downwards.
TATCTAATAAGAAACATATATACTACCGTCCATATTAGTTCGGACAGCTGGTGAAATTTATTAAACTCTTCTAAAAAATAATATAATTGCGTTTAAGTATAAATAATATATTTACATTAGATCTTTTACGAGATTTATAACCAATTGCAGGCAAATATATCTATTACACCACCTACAAATAACTTATATTATATGACTAACAGCGGTAATTCCTGGAATAATTCGTACCCCCATAAATACGATTATTTTTGAGATAATATTGCAAGCGAAAAACTTGCGAAACTTACCTGCCTTCCCCCAAAGAGTCTTGTGTACATGCCTTGGTTTTCAAATAAACTTGCTAGCATGCGCATCACTGACAAGACCGTACTATTTTATGTGAACTTCTTAAAATGCCGAGAGGAAAGTTTAGAAAAACGTTCTGTAATTATGGATTTTCATCAAGAAGTTTATTCAATGCGTTATATTTCCGAAAAGACACATATTAATAAATCGACTGTTAGTGATATCATCCGGCGACATCAACGCATGGGCAATTTAAGAGACATGGCACGTTCAGTTCGTAAGCCAATAATATCTCACGGGATAGGATACTGACAGCACGCGAAATCGCCGCACAAATGAATCGCGACCGTGCAAGTAAAATTTCTGTTACTACGGTGAAAAGATTAAAAGCTGCAAAATCTTCACGGCCGCGTTGCTGTAAGAAAACTCTTACTTCGACGGGGAAACATGCAAAAACAACAACAATGAGCAGAAACACACAGATTGGACACTGGATGACTGGAAAAGGGTCTCATGGACGGATGAATCAAAGTTTGAAGTGTTGGGACAATCAAGCCGTGTTTTTGTAAGATGAGCGAGTGGTCAAAGAATGTTGCGGGATTGTATAGTGCCAACCATCAAACAAGAAAGAAGTTCTGTGCTTGTTTGGGGTTCTTTTTGCTACGCCGGCATAGGGGCCTTAAAACGAATCAAGGACATTTTGCGAAAGGAGGGTTATTTAAAAATATTGCAAGAAAATGCAATACCATCGAGGCTACGTTTAATCGGCGAAAATTTTATGTTGCAGTAACACATATGTAAGAATTTCTTAAATAGCGAACGAAATAACAATATCTTACAAATAATGACATGGCCATCGCAAAGCCCCGATCTAAACACCATAGAATTTTTATGCAAAAATGAAGGGTTGTTTAAACAACAATATTTTGAACTACTTATGGCGAAAAATCTTCCGTTAATAGTCTTAACACAATGATACTCTTTAAAACATGCGCGTTATCAATGAATAAATGCACATGGATGCCAAAAAAAAATCGAAATAACTATATGTTTCTACACATACAGTTATTTCAATTTTATAACGATTGATTTGAAAATAGCATGTTAGAAATAAGTTTTATCAGCTCTACAATTCGCGGCAACGACAAAAAATTTTTTTATAAAGTTGGTGTTATATAACTTGTATTCTAAATTCTATCAATGTGTTTAGGGACTTCAGATGGAAAACTTATAAGTTATCGTAACTAAATATTAAATACTTATTTAATTTGGTGTCTTCCATTAGTTAATTCCCAGTTTCTTAGTACTATTTTTCTCAGGTCCCAGTCGGCGGAAAAAATTGAGAAAAATACAAGAACGAAAAAACGCGGTGCCAACAATACAAATTCTCATTTTAATCACATAAGTGCCACCAGTAAGAGATCTAGCAGATCTCAACAATCGATTGAATCGGTTCAATCAACTTCTTATGGAAACGTATCGCAAAACCAAATTAAAGAATCCCCACCCAGTTCTCCAAGTTCCGAAAGTTTGGGTGCAGCGCCCTCGAACGGACGAAAGAAAGGTAGAAAAAGTGCACCGGCCTCAGTTTCAAGTTCTTCAAGTAGTAAAGATACAAAGGATAATATAAAATTGTGAGTTAATCTAATTTTGATTGCATAAAATTAAAAAGATTCAAATTTTGCATGTTTAGATTTCAAAACGGGGTCCACGCGCCACATATGCTGGGAAATCAACTCAATCCAAACTCAAATATGGCTCAGAAAATGTCTGATCATTTGAATTCAGAGCTTGAAGCCCATAGTATTTTTAATTCGAACGAAAACACCACAAACTTAGTAGGACCCCCTTTACAACATCGTGTTATTGCATCGGTAAGTAATATCCAAATATCTTTTTGAAGGCGAGGAAGGGAGAGGATTGTAACAGAACAAAATAGACTACATAATTGTAAGATTATACTTAGTTGTACCATGTATTTGTTATGATCTAAGTAAGAAGAATATTTATTTCGCTTTATTTATTATTTCTATATATTCAACAATATAAGGACTGAAACTTATATTACCAAAATTTATACAAATTTCTAATTTTAATCACTTTTTATAACAACGTATCTGTAATATAAAAATTTTTAAAAAAATTTGTTCTCCACGCAGGGCCCGAACCCACGGTCTCATCCTCTCCGGGAATGTGCCATCACCATTAGACCACTGACAGTGAATTCGAGTGCTTCTAATTTGCCATAAATTGCTGCATTACGTATACCATGTAAAAAGCGGTTAAAATTGAAATTATTCAGTTTAACATCGTAAAAAACTCATAATTATATGAAACTAATTATCAACCGTCGGTTGTTCATTTAATAACTGTCTCCATAATGCAATTTTTGACACATCAGGAAGACTCGAACTCACTGTCTGTGTGATCTAATGGTGATGAAATATTTCCGGCTTCGAATCCCGCGCGGAGAACATTTTTTTTAAAAAATTTCTGCTTTACATATACGATGCAAAAAGTAATTGAATTTTTCAGTTTAACATCGTAAAAGCGCATAATTATGTGCTACCAAAATTTATATTTATCAAAACGGAATAACCAAGTAGTGATACAACTATACTTCCAGCTTTCGGATAGAAATTAAACTATCCGAGAGACGGGCGTACAGCGAAAGTGGCAACATCGCTTTAAATTATAATTGAATAGATGATTTATTATTATACAAACAGCAACGTGTGCAAATACAGATATTTATGATTTGAAGCGGTATAAATGCTTTCGCTGTACGTCCTTCTCTCGTATCGTCATTTCTGTCCCAAATGTGGAAGTATACTCCTATCACTACGTATTGTTTCGATACACGCCTGACGAGCTTTGGTATAAAGCGAAACGCCTCTGATCAGTACTTTGTACGCCAGTATTTGTTTCCTTACATATTTATGTTGCTTGTTTAATAATGTTTTGAAAAGAATTTATAAGTAAATTTACAACAAAATGTCACATTACACGGTGACTCAAAAATTATAAGTGAAACTTCTCTATTAAACTTATCTTATTTCGTATTTTTAATTGGTGATTACAAATTTTAGGCAAGAGCAAGTCACGCAAGTTCCTCAGGCACATCTAGTGGCAGTGGTTTATCATCAATGCTTGGCGGCAGTGGTGGATCAATACCACAAACATTAGATCAGTTGCTTGAAAGACAATGGGAACAAGGTTCGCAATTTCTAATGGAACAAGCTCAGCACTTTGACAGTAAGTACTTCTTTCAATCTCAAACAATGCTAATGTAATAATATAACATTAAACTATATTCTTAGTTGCATCTTTATTGTCATGCCTGCATCAATTGCGAGCAGAAAACTTGAGACTAGAGGAGCATGTGAGTGCTCTTTTGCAAAGAAGGGATCATCTACTAGCCGTTAATGCTAGATTAGCAATACCTCTTACAGGTCCTCCTGTAGGCTCACAAACTAATCATCCCCATACTGGTAAGTAAAAATATATTCTAGTATATTGAGTATTATGGAGAAGACGTTTGCAGTAAATAATATACATCCCCAAGTGGCTTCGTCGGGACATTCGGATTCATCAAGGTCACGACATAGTGTTAGTTATCCATCCCATGGGCAAGGATCTTCACAGACACCTGTGGAAAACGGATTACCGCCCGAAGGTTATTCGCATCAACATCGAAGTCCAGCATCTGCGCCCCAACCTCAACCAAGTCCTAGCCAAACTGTCAGGTAGTAAATACAAACGTAGTAGAAATTATATGTACATATTAAGAAGTGCAAAAAAATTGTGTTTATGTATGTGTGCGCGTGTGTAATGACACAAAATTGTGATCCGTTTCCTATCCTAAACTTCATTTATGTTTTTTTTTCGAAACTGTTCTCATCTTACATTTTATCTACAATTACCACTGATGAGTGAAATTAATTGAAAGTACAAACGCTGCTACTGTACTCTTTGTTTTAAATTTTAAAACAAAGATTATAATTTGTTGGGCGCCTTAAAAAATAATAAATAAATGTACATGGGGTGATGTAGCAAAATTATTTATTACGTATTACAACATTTATGAAATATTAAATTAGCCCCGGCTAGAGAGACTCTTTAACTTTTTTTTACCCTGACCTCAGAGCGATTCAGATTCGAAAAGGGGTTTCAAAAAACAAACACACCCCGTTTTAAATTTAATCCGGAAACACAAAACTACGCGATCAAAAGACAAACGATCTGAATCGCTTAGAAAAACGCTTCTTACTACTCCTAACTAGATATATCTTAAATCTACTATGGACACTCAAATTTTATAGTCTTTTAATAGGTACCTCTTTAACCTGGGTATCACTTCTTCTGTTGACACTTGACCACTCGAAGATTTTCCACACTATTTGCCAATATATCTATTTATCTGGGCGAAGATAACGCAATATTTCCGTTTAACCTTGCCTCCGATTTTGCACTTATGGCTTAAAAACACAGAACACTGTCTATCTGTCGATTATTCGACGACGACTCGTATATCCGACACTTGTCGGCTATCCACAACTATCCGTTCCGCTATATCCACTGTCACTCGCCCCGGCTAGGAGTCCACTGTCACTCGCCCCCGGCTATGTGTCGACTGTCCCTCTGGTTTTTCGTATGGCTTATATATGGGTCCCGATAAATACGAAAAATGGTCATTTCGTGGAACCCATTAGAACTACCCATTAACATTTTCTTTATAACGACTATTTAGCTAAGAATAGCATGAATGTTTTTCTATAATATATAACCACTTATAACTAACAGGTTCTGGGAACTATAACAAAAAAATTTTACAATATTCTGAAATTACCCATAATAAAACTTAATATATACTAGACCCTAATTAATAATATATACATTTGCATTAATAGAAATTCCAAATATACATCTGCTTTGGAATTTCTATTTTATGACTAAATAAAAGAAATACTATATACATACAAAAATAAAACATCAAAAAAAAATTTAAAATATATAAATGTACCATTACAACGCCTCTTTGTGAGTTACAATTTGTTAATTTTTTTACCAAAATTATGTATATATTAATTTCTCCAACTTCACAACATTCAAAGCAATTAAGTAAAAGAAATTTCATTTGAAACTAGTTTAATTTGCTACAAAATAGTTATTTATGAGGCCCCTATTTTGCAGGCATTCTCCAGCTGGTACTAGTAGTTATTCAAATAGTGGTCTCCTTCGACAAAATTCTGCAGAAACAAGCAGTCGCTCGAGTTCGAGATCACAAACTTACCCTCTCCCTTACCAAACACCTTCGGCTTCACAGCAACAGGTGTGTATAATTTGTAAATTTTGACAGTAAAAACAAATGTTAATTAAATTTATTTTCTGAATTAAACAGTGACGATGAAATGTTCTTAATATTATGGAATTGCTCTCTTTAGACCTAACTAAATTTATACAGTATATAATGTTGGTAATAAGTTTAACATAAATACTGTGTCTCAGAAACGCTAAAAGAACTACTCAAATTTACAGACCAATAGTTATTATTTAAGCAGCATATCTGGTAAGTGAAAAGGGTGAAGTAGCAACAAATACGCTCACAAAAACTATCGTCGGCAATTTGCACGAATTTTGGCAATTATGTGGGAATGCATTGTGGGAGGGTGTATTATTTCACAAGGTTCCAAGATCTCAACAATGTGATCCATCGAGAATTATATTATTGGTCAACATTGAACAGCTCTGGTGTCGAACAGAGTAGAAATAATTGATCATTCCTCACCTCGGCATCCAGCACTTAGTAGACTTCATGAACCGTCTGGTATCCGAAATAGCTTCTGTTCGGGGAAGATATTCTTAGTATTAATCCTTGTCGGTTCCGGCTTTCTATGGTGAGTATAGTACAATCGCGATGCTGTAAATAAGTGAACAATGTAGTAGAGTTCACACAGAATGAGAAAACACTACATCACGCAAACGTTATTACACATTGCGTATCAAAATTCATCAATTGGCGTAGAAGTTTAAAGGACGTTGGAAGTGGATATTAGGGCAGTCGAAATAAATACTAAATATGTAATGTAAAAAAAAAGCGTTTTAATAATATTAAATATTACTTGCTGGATCTTTTTTTCGTTAAAATATCCCTGCATTGAGCAGGCAAAACGTGCGGTTTGACTACTGCAGCCCACTTAATGGTGTTATACCAGGTTTTTCAATAAGTTTTGTCGTTCGATAAGAAATACATAATTTTATGGTTTGAAATACATTTTATTATTCAGTATAACCTCCCTGAACTTCAACACGCTTGTTCCAATGATCTTCTAATTTGTGGATTCCTTCCCTGAAGTGAAAATCCGGAAAACTGTCGAAATACCTCTTTGTTCGATGAAAATCGTTTACCGCGCATGAATTTTGTAAAATGTGAGAACAGCCAGAAGTCTGAGGAAGCTAAATCTGGCTTTTTGCGATGGTTTTTTTGAGCTGCATTAGAGGCTGCATTGTCTTAGTAAACAAATGATTTTTTTTTCTCCTGTGAACCAAGTCTTTTCTCACGAATTTTTATATCCAGCTAGTCTAAATGGTTTCAATAATAATCTGAGTTTATTGTTTTACCAGTTTGGAGGTAATCCATGAACAAAATTCCTTTTGCATCCCCCAAAAAAAACTGATGCTAACACCTTCTTGGCCGATTTCAAAATACCTGGTTCACACCGGTCCTTAGCCTCTTGTTTTGATTGAAGATTATAGTGGTAGACACAAGTCTCATCCATAGTGATGAAACGACGTACAAAATCGTTTTTATTCTTTCTAAAACGCTGTAAAAGTTGCTGAGAAAGTCGCATTCGAATGTGTTTTTGTATCGTTGTTAACGAATGCAGCACCTATTTTGCACACAGCTTTTTGAAACCGAAAACTTCAACCAAAATATTGCTCACACTACCTAATGAGATACCTGGGGCTTCTACTAAATCTCTCTCTGTTAATCGACGATTTTCCATAACCATATCCTGTATTTTTGCTATGATTTTTTAAGAAAAAAATTTCTAAAATCTTGCACATTACAACCATAATTAAAAAAAATTAAGTAAGAAAAAAAAACTTTATTTTTTTTAGCAATTACACAATCTGGTGTTGATGTACTGTTTGGACGTCCTTCACGCGGATCGCCTTTAATACTTGTACGACCAAAATTTAAGTTCAGCAACCCATTTTTCCACTGTGCTAATTGAAAGTGAAGAGTTTTAACAATCATTCATGAATTTATTTTAATCTACGCCATCCAAAAATAAGAATTTTATCACTGCACGATACTCAATTTTTTCCATTGTAAAAAAATACTGTGTCACATCAACTTTGAACATCTTTAAATATACAAATGAGAAAACTTCACACGTGTTCATAACAAAGTAGTATAATTTTTTAAAAATAAAATGTCGAACCTAGTAGCGCCATCTCTTATCGAACGACAGAACTTATTGAACAACTTGGTAATTAAAATATGTGATATCTACCATTCCATGAGTGGTAGTGTACATTTCTAAGATACAGAGCGCATGCTATATTTATGTACTTATGACCAACTGAATGATTTAACAGAATTATACAACAAAATTATATATAATACAAAGCAATGTTTATAAATACTAAACGTATTCTTTTATATTTTAGATGGTTATAAGAAGAGATTCTGATATTCATCATCAACCGTCAACAAAATCCAGCTGAGAAAATCAGGGAGTAAGATTCAGTATCACTCACCTACTCGATCTGCGCTGACAAATCATACAAATAAGCTTTATTCATTGTTTCACGAATTTTTCATCGAAATGATTTTTTTTTTGTTAAAAGACGAAGTCTAAATTGTACATATTCACACACCAAACCCTACTATGTTTATATACGAATTGTATAAATATATAGTAAAATTTGTATATATGAAATAACTCAGCGATGGACTGATTCCTCATAATTTTAAAGAATATATTTAATTTTTATGTTATGATTATGTTTACGTTATAATTTTTTTTTTAAGTACTTATTACTTGAAATTTACGGTAATTTTTTTTATTGCCTTTAAATAATATTCAACGAATTTGTCGTATAGAGATATTCTTGAATATATGGATATATTATTCTTCTGTATATTCTATATATTGACATATTTGATGGGCTTCCAATAAAATATAGATGCGATGTTATATAATATTAGATCCATCACGTTTCCCAAGTGCTAAAATTATCACCATTTAACAGTATTCGAGTCATGTCAATCGCACGATAAATATAAACTAGCGCCATGCGGTCAATTTATCATTAGTTCGCTTTTATATTTTATATTCAGAATAATATGGAAAGGATATTAATGTTATGTTGTCATTAAGATGAGAAAATATTTTTCTTTGTTACAATTTTTCTCATTTTTTTCATTATTAATTAAGTATAAGATCACGGAGTATTTAAGCGCCAAAAACTCTAGACTTACTCAAGTCTGTAGAATATACAGTAACTAATATTAAACAGATCTTAGATTGAATATTATGCGAAATTGAAAAGAATTTGCAGGCTGTGTATTACAAAATGAATGTAGATCACATTATTGTGGAATTACATCAGCATTAACAACATATATTTTTTTCTTTTAGATTTGTATCATTTCCTAAACATTATTGCTACATATTTCATTCTTAATGACTTAAAAATATTTTGAACTTGATATTAATTCAGTAAATATTTTCGCTGTAATAATAGTATATTCTATATTCACGAAAATTTACAATCAAGTTTAAATTTATATTACTAGCAATATTGATACAATTATCATCATGTTATAGTATTTTAAATCCACATCTTCCCCTTGCTGTCCATGTTATTCGTCTATTTGATCTGTCATTACTCCTACAAAAATGTTACGATACATTTTGGTAATTTTATTAATTTTATTTGAAATTTTTATTTTTTTCTGGCCAACACTGCACTGTTAAATGAGAAATAGCAAATAGAGACAGCGACATTTTGCATTAAAATGTTTTGTATGTATCCCGTATAACACAGAAATTTTGCATAATTTTATCCATACAACTGTACGTTGAAAAATGCATGGTTACAGTTTCTTGTAATGGACCTTGTTTTTGTCAAATTTATGAAGTTGTCTATAGTCCTGACATCGAATAAATAGAGTGATCACATGCAGTTTGCATAGTATGATGAACATGTCGTTTTATATAGCAACATCAAGAAAACCTCAGTTATACAATAATAAATCTTTATATCGTTGACCCAGTGCGCCATCTATTACAGTTTTACAGTAATAATTTTTGTTATAAAACTAATAACTAAAATTAAACTTTTCATTTTGAAACAAGTCGGCTTGTTAGTAATTACCGCGTGAAGCAAGAAAAAAGGGGAAAAGACTGAGCTACTAGTAAAAATGCACTGCAAAATATAACAGCTGACGACAATAAGATTGATAATGTAGACACCAGTATTACCGAGTTCGTGTAATTTAAATAAAACAAGAAAAAAGGCGAAAAAACTGAGCTACTAGGAAAAATACAATGACAGCTGACGACAATAAAATCGATAATGTAAACACCAGTATTACCAATTTCGGGTAATTTAAATATTTTAAAGTAGCGAAAATTGTTTAATGTGAACTGTGTTCATATGGTAGAAATAGTCTCTATTTGTTCAATGTCTAGACATTAAACATTAACGCAAACTATTATGTCCGTATATTTGTATTGTTTTTGGTCACAAGTATTCGAGTTTTTCCAAATTCGATTCAATGAACGAAGCTTTTGGGAAGCATTTTGAGACCTATAATTTCATTCTGGGATCGCTCAAATGAAAAGTACACAAATAATAAAGCCGAGTGATAAGGAGTTGTTAACATTACAATTAATGCTGAAGTTCAGTTAGTATAAATTCATACATAACCTTTTGACTCATATGTTTTCTATTGTTGGCGTTATTGTTCCCCTAAGTCATTCACATTCAACGTCCTGAATAGTTGCATAAAATAATATCGAGTTACTTTCAATTATTAATTTACTTTTTATCGTTTTCATAATATAACACTAATAAAAAAAATATAATTCTGTAATTACAATTCAGTAAACCGGTATTTTTTTATGCAATTATCAACAACGACGATGTGTGATGAGATTGCAGACTGAACATCATGAACAATTTTTATTAGCTAGAAAAATAACAAATTGTGCCAGCGAAGCTCTTCAAAGAGTGTTAATAGGTACCCTGGAAAAATTTCATTTGACTACCAACCAAGTAGTGATGTTTGTACTGATGCAGACTTGTCAATACTTCCTGCGAGACGTTACTTTAAAAACTAAATTATTTTAAAAAATCACCGAGATATAGGTGATTCAATACAAATTCTAAAAAAGTTTATCTCAAACCTTCTAACCGGAAATGGAATGTTACCAACACTGTCCTGACAGTCCAGTACCTACCCAATCTATTCTTACATAGTGGAGCAATGATTACAAGACGGTTTTTATCATTTTCAAATATGCCACAATATAAAATACTTAGTATTACTGCTCAAACCTAAAGAACCAGTATCTATAAATTAAAAAGTGCTTAGGTTGAAACACATTTACAAACTATTCATATGAATAACGAATGCCATAGATATGTTATAAAATAGTTTATTAGCATTAGAGGATCAATTAAAAATAGTCGATGAAGTGCAGACAGTGCTATGTACTTTAAATTACAAGAAAAGTATTGGTATGTACTAGAAAAAAGCTTGGTATTGTAATAAGCATAAATTCCTTTACCAAACTGATACGAATTTACAGTAACAGCTCTATTATAAATCCCTTACCTTAATTTAAAAACAATTCTAACTGAACGGTTATTCTCTTCAAACAAGAATGTTTTTACGCTGCCACAAATATTTACCAAAATAGAGACTTACGTTACAGATATTAACCTATTTAATTTAGATAGTTAATGCTTACCTCGTGGGTAACTATTTAACAACAATAAGAAATATAAAACATATTGCTCACTACCAGATCTTAATATCACACGTACAGGTATATATTAGAGATTGCATGCCCTACTCACTCAATTTTTATTAAAAATAAGTCAATAGACAGTACCGATTAATACAACCATTTTGCTGGTCGTACAAAGCTAGCACATCCGAAGGTCTTTTTACTCATCATTCTTCTGTGACAATACGGCGCTACCCCATATTTACAAACTAGTTTTTTTTCTCTTAAATTTTTATAGATAACCCTGGTAGATATTAAGATTTTTCGATATTGAAGCTACTACATTTTATTTTTTCGATTCATTTTTTAGACTCAGCCTGCATATGCAACTTATACATAACAAGATTTTATTAAACTCGCTTTTTCTACACTACTCGTCGAATAAATACCCACATTATATATGTGGAATAATGCATTTTAAAAAAAATGTTTCTGAACCTAATTTGATATTTTAGCCTTAATCAACCAGGTTTCATCAAAATTCCTTTTAACCTTACATAAAATCAGTTGTCCTAAGAACATATTGTATTTAATTTATTTAAACATAACAGAAATAAACTATTAATTAAAAAAAAAGTTGAAAAAAGAGAAATATTTGTTATTTGCAAAATATATAATGGATTACTCTGGCTTGTAGGTTTCCGCTATTGTTGTCCATGGTTACTTCGTCTTGGTTCCCGGGTTGGAGCCGTATTTCCGGTACTTCTACAGCCGAGGTTTCGTTTCCACTTGCATGAGACATCCTCAGCTTAACTGCTACCGCTTTCGCTGTTTCATTGAAACCGTTACAATACGACAACAAAAGAAGTAGTTAAGCCTTGAGGATGTCCTAACGCAAGTAACGACGAAACGTCGGAAGCAGAAGTCCCGAGGACCCTATCATTATAATTTTTTACATTAATTTATAAACATTTTAAATATTAATAATCGCAACGTGCTTATATTCAAGAATATCTCTATTTATATTTTCTTATCACTGCCATTTGTTTAATTGTTCCAGTATGCAGTATTGCATATTGTGACATCTAGTCATAAGTATAAACAGTAATAAATTATAATAGGATTAAACAGTAATGCAGGTTTAGTTTAATAATTTTCTTTTATTAAGGTAATTAAGTTAAATTAATCACGTACTTATTTTATTTAAATGTATGCTAAAAATGAGGTCTAAAAATAAGTTACAGTAAACGTAACTGTATTTTATCAACATTCCAAAATGCAGACTGGTCGGGCAAAAGAACTGTACGCAAAGTAATGCACATCTATCAAAGGTAAACTTATTTCGGTTTTCAAACAAACAAACAAGAAAAAGAAATATAGTGGATGTTAAAAAAAATGTGTTACAAAACTTTAAGGAGTCACATTATAGCCTCATATATACAAAAGTCTTAATGAACATAGATTTGCAAATGGACGGTTTTACACCACTTTTGCTTATTATGTACATATAAACTGTAATTTATGAACAAAACAATAAAAGCAAAAAGTCAAACGAGATGCTCTAAGCGCCCTTTCTCCATTTCATAGCAGCCACATCTCTACCGCATTCATTTTCGAAAACAACGTTGACTCGGTTCGGGGCATCCTCGTTCTACTCGTTGCTGTGAAATAGGAGGAGGACAATTTGAACATCTCATTTGAATTTTTGCTTTTGTTTGTTCGGAAATTGCAGTTTATTTTGTTTGCTTGTGGTGTAAACGTAAAATGCGTTATATCTCCGAAGCTTATGACACATTTTTTAATATCCTATGTTAAATAATAAAATGAATATATACACTAGGGTTTTGATATGAATTGTTTGGGTTTGCGTACATCGAAAATAAAGAATATGAATGTGGTTTTAAGTGAGGTAGGCCTAAGGTAGGGTATTCCCTTGTCTTTCGCCGGTGATTGGATCTTCAGATCTAGTTAGCCATTTTTTAAATATAAACTTAACAATCGAAACGGTTTTATTTTGCCAGGATTTTTTTTTTTAATGTAATACGACTTATTACTCTTATTAGTAGAGCTGGATAATGGAGCCTACTTGATAGGAGCGGGAATTAAGTATGTCCGATATTCGATAATATGCATTCGCTTATTTTGATTGTCACTACAGGATGTCTCTCGTTCCTGTCTGGAAACATAACTATTTAAGCTCTACTTATTAGCATATGATAGTGTTCGTGAGGATTACGACACGCATTTCGCAAATGTACGTTTTGCCTTATGAGAAAATACGATTTGATTTGCGTTATTTCGATATGCATCGCACGTACTAGAAACGTAATCCCAACACAAATCGAGACCCTAGTGTCGTCTAGAAAACGAAAGTTGTACACATTTTTTTACTCTTATTTTTTGAAATAAGATCACTGCTTTTTAAAACTCAACTCTAAAATATACTGCGGAAAAGATGAACAACCTTCGTCAGAATCACTGGTTAACAAAATTTTGCAAAACTATTCATATTCTATTCTATTTCGGTATAAAATTTGTTATAGAAGTGTTTCGAAACCTTTATGAATATAATAAATACAGGCCAAATTTTTAACATACATATTTTATCTAAAATTACAGTAAAATTTCATTATCACATCTTTTCAAAAGGAACTAATACCTATAACTATAATTTCGCAAAAATATTATTGCATTAATGGGCATATTTCCCTCTGCAATACAAAGTACCCAGCAGCTGTAATGATGACAATTAATCACTACTTAAACTTTAAGTAACTATTTTAATATAAATTGCGCATATTTAAATATGTATTTTTAATTACGTCGTTGTTAATGTGGAAGAAATATGAATATTCACTACAAAACAATTTCACATTTTCCACAGATTTTTTTCACAGTTATGATGTTCTAGTACATACTTCATTCATTTACCAATGTATGCATCATGGAGATCTGTGTTCCATATCTAATTGATTTTATTGAAACAGAAAATTTTGTGAAAGCACTTGCCGCCTTATTTCAAATATTAACTCATAAATCAATGAGCTAACTGAAATTCGAATCAATATCAAATTTTGTTTACTAACAATATTACGTTTTTTTTTTTTGGAATTTTCATTTATATATAGTTCAGTGTTTTTTACTCTGTCGCCTACAAAGGCTAATTGTTATTCCACATAGATAACCAAAAACTTTTTCCGATGTTGAGAAAGGTTTTACAAAGCATGAGATTTTAAATATTCTTATTGAATCAAAACAGCAAAGAATTACTTAAGTGATAAAGAAACTTACTATAAGTTACAAAACTGCAGGAAGTTAATAAATTATTAGTTTCAAATGTGTGAGAGAAATTTGGCTACACAGCACAAAAAGTGACAGTACAGTAGAATTAAATTAATATCATTTAAAAGACTAATTTCACATGAAATACACTCGTGCAACAAACAAATCGACTAAGTATTTACTTAACATATTAATGTATCCTAAGCCTGTAACTGTTTGGTTTAATGTTGGATGAAGTCATGAAGGAAGTAAAAAACTGCTAAAGTCTACGAAGTCGAATACTGGAATAAAATATGATGACGTGGTGATATTTTCTAGAGATGAAAACATCGAAATAGAGAAATAGATAGAGCAACTCTGGAGAAATTTGGGACACAAATGAAAAATAAAACAATGAATCAAAAGAAAAGGCAAACAAACAATGGTAAGAAGGAAACAGCCACTGCAACATAATCCTGTAATTGCATAGGAGGAAGAAATGGACGAAGAAGTTAGAGAAAGAAAAAACAAAGACATGAGGATTAATATCAAAAACACCTTCCTGGAAAAAAAAGAAATTTAAAAGAGAATAAAAGGGGAAATATATAAAAAGATAGTGATCCTGACGTTGATATACACTTCAGATACTTATACTACAACCAATTCAATTTGGCCAGTCAAGCAGCACGATTGTTTTAAAAGATACACTCCGAGAAAAAAATTTGGGGCGCTTAATTCAAAAGTTTGACATGTGAATGTGAGGCTATGACTGCAGTCTAACCTTAAAACTCAAACAACAAATAGATCAAAATAGATATGATATTGTACTTGGCTGTACTTTTACATGAATACGGCTACTAATTTTGTTTATTAATAATCTTGTACAGTATGGTACGTTGTTTCACTGCGTTTTTCTAGTTTGCACATACTCTACACCTTCTTTCAGGATTTTTTTAAATAGCATTTGCAGGTGGAATATTCCTTGGAAAATGTCCTCGTTGCTTTGCTTATAACGATCTGTTCTGTTAACAGTAGATATCCTTCCACATTCTTGATAATAAAATTAATTTAGTTTTTGATTTGACCGGCGTATAACAAAATATATTGTGAACTGTGAGAATTTTGGAAAACGTACATCTGTATGAACGGTGCAATCAGAAAATGTGATTCTACAAACGATCTCAGTCGATGTGCCGGAAACGCCGTTCTTATTTCTGCGACAACTGCCTACCGACGTGCACAATACGTCGTTCGCGACTTTGTAACAAAAACATCGTGACGTGTGAGGCACGTCTTTCCAGCACAGTGATTAAATAGTATCGATATTTTTTATGCAAGAATATCGATGTCCATGAGTGACACATTGATACATACTTTGAAACATCAACGTATCGTTTTCATCCTTAATAAAAAGAGAAATTCTACTTAAGGAAAATAATTGGGTTGATATTTCTTTTAATAATTTCACTTTTATTATTATTAATCGATTTCTATGTGAACATGTTCCCTTAAAGAATTTTTAAAAATTAAAATTCAATAATGCTTTATGAAGTGTGCATTTATAAGTATCTGCTAAAGCAACAATTACACGGTACTTCCATTTTTTTTTCTTCTGTAACAGAATTGTACGCTCCTTTTTCGCATGTTTTTCATACAATTATTAATTTTCATTGTCATCATTCTATTTTTCGCTCTTTGATATATTCAGTGTTGTAAACCAGACCAAAAAAATATATTGAAATTTAAAAAAAAATTTGGTCATTTGTTAGCTTTAAAGTTCTACTATTTTACTACTTCACTGTTCAACTAATGTAAAATTCTTTATGGCTGCAGTCGATTAATCAATGTGATCAATGTTCTAAATACTTAAGAATGTATACTACAAGACATTATAATGAAATTTTACTGTAATTATAGTACATGCCCATTTCATCCTAAATACATCTAAATCCATAATATGTAATAAATTGTTCTCTTAATTAACCAAAAGTGATTAAAACGCAAATCTGAATTATTATTATTTTAATTTCTTTTGAGTAACTACAAATGAAAGCATACATTGTTTTCAATTGGCTATTATATATTAATTTCGTTTTAGTATGTCGTACTTTTGCATAAAGAAACATTTTTAATATTATGTTTACTTCGTACAAAATAAAATTAAATAGAAGTGCATCGACTATTATTATAAAAATTATGTCATAAATCTTTCATATTACTTTTTTTATTCAAAAAAAGTAATGAAACTACACCACTCTTCATTATTTAAAAAAATTACAAGCACTTGAAATCTAACTAATAGAAAATGTTTGAACAAATCATCAGCTAAGTCGAGAAGTATTTTTTTTTATTTTTCGGAGAAAATTATTTATGCATTTAATTCATTTTAAAAGAAAATTTATTTCATTATTTGAGTTAATATAATTGTTATATAATCATTGTTAGTGTAAATGTACATATATTAATTATTGATGATTAACAAAATTCTATTAAAGACATGGGCACTATGAATATAAATTAAAAAAATATCTAACAACTATGGGGCAATATTTTACTTATTTATTCAAATTCAAATTTAACCGCCACTTTCTTGAACATACATACAATGCCGGCCAAAATTATTTTCCCAGCCAAAGAAACACGCATAAATAAAGGATGTTCTAAGCGAAAAAGAAATTGAGGTTCTGCATTTAATAAAATACTCTTAAAATAAAGAAATTTTTCGTTCAAATATTCGCCTCTACGCAGCACGCACTCGCGGCTTTGTCTATCAATTTCGTCAGAGCAGCAGGATCTATTTGAAGCCAAACTTCTTGCAGTTGTTTCCACAACGATTTATTCTCACCTGCCTATCGAATTTCTCTCACAAAAGCTCTATGAGATTAGCATCTAGACTTTGAGAAGGCCATTTCATTATTTTGATATTATTTTCGCGTTCCACCGATTCCAAATATTCGCGACACAGTTTAGAGGCGTGTTTCGAATTTGTTTCCAAAATTTTCCGGTTGCGCTGTTTTCTTAAAATTCCATCTATTTTAACCACGTCATCTACGGATCCGCTCCATAATTAATTGTAGGCACTACACATAGTTCTGCAGCTCATTCTCCTTACTACCTCCAAACAAGTTTTTGTCTTAAAACCGAAAAGCTCAAATTTAGATTCATCGGTCCACAAAACATTTTCTACTGGTAGACTGTCCAGCGTTGATGCTATCTAGGCCACTGCAACTGTCTTGTTTTATTTTGCTTACGTGGCAGTGATTTATGCAACGTAATTTTGTCAAACAAACCACCAACTCTTAACCATCTTTTCACGGCGGTCACACGTTTTTAACGCTCAATATTTATTTCAGGTGCGGTGTTTCGTGTATTCTGCTTACTCGTCATAATTATTTGACGATCTTCGGCCGGTATTGCCACTTGTCGTGTTGTTCATTTTCTATTTAATGATGTGCCATCCACTTGATATTTTTAACGTAATAGTCGGCAGTTTGGCGACTTCAATGTTCTTGCAAAATCTCTAGATTATATAAAGCAGGAATAGTTGTGTGGATTTCTAACGGCAACTCTCTTATGCTCAACATTTTAACACTAATTTTAGAAAATTTTAATAAGGATTCTCACTCATAATTCTAGTTCAGGTATTTTTATTATCGAAAACCCGTAAAGCATTTGGATATTGTCAAAATTACAAAATGAATGTAAGAATGTCAGGCTGCGAATTGATTTCATTCTCTTGACTTCAGTCGGTTTTGTCACAAATTCTCATCTTAAACTAACCATTCATTAACTTCCATTTCTGTCGGATAGTTGTCGTTAGGGTTACATCTTTGTAGTATGGAAATTTCTGTCATATCTCTTTGTTCGTTGTGTAACGATTTACTTTTGTTCTTAATGGCGATGTGGGATAAAATCATCGAAATCATATTCTGATATCACGGGCACATTACTTACTAAAGATGGAAGTATTTTTCGCCAACATTTTTCAATGATATCAGGGGTTACTTGATTCCAAGAACTAGCAAACAAAAAACATAGCATCCTTTAAAATTTTTAAACTGTTCAGAAACTGACAAAGAGTAGTAATAAAGTTTAGTTAAGCGAGTTGCATTCTGGTCTGTCAGCTGAATTAACAACGTGCAGAAGGTAGAAACGTTTTTATATTATTTTCATCATCGCTGGTTAATTTTGTCGATATTCTTTGACTAGATGCATTAACAACTAATAAAAATACTTTTGAGAAAACAACGTTAATAATACTGTTTAACCTTGCAGATCTTAGAAGCTTATGAATTTGTAATTGGTTAGATTTGACATGACTAGATGTCCTTATACTAAAAGTCTAGAGTTATGTCGCATTGATTATTGTTTGTCTCGACTTGTCTCACTTAATTTACAAAGGAACTATGAAACTATTCAACAAACAGGAAAGCACTTTTAGTTGAACGATACACGACAGGAATGAACAGTTTTTAAATGCTCTCTCGGATTGTTTCTTTGCCAACCACAAACATTTCCAATTTGCGTTTGTTTTTCGTCTCAGTGCTACCTTTTCTCTAAAATGAACTAAAGTTTGATTTGTCTGCAACTCCAGGTCTTTCACTGTATCTGATAATTATTGTAGAAATGGCCGAACAGAATCTGAATTGCTTGTTAGCTTCTCCACATATTTTAAAATAACCAATATCATGTCTTTTGTTAAATTTTTTTGTCCATCCTCTGCTTGCTATGAATTTATTATCTCCATAATGTTTCTTGAAAAGTTGTTTAGATTTTTCACGTAATATGCTAGATGTAAGTATTGTGGATCTTTCTCTCTGCATAAAAAAACACGTATTCAAGTCCGCTTACGTCCGGGTGAAAAAGGAAAACTATAAAAAACTGCAATGTTAATAAATTCCTAGCCGGGTCGATACATTACCTTTTCATTTTCTCATAATTCTTTTTAATATTCAATATTGTAGAAGTACTCACTCCATGTTTAATATACATTACAAAAAAAATGATTCTACTTACGTTAGAACCGCTAGATAACCAGGGTATTGTTACAAAATTAATAAAGCATTATGTTTACAAAGACAGACATTCTTCATGGTTGTTTTCTTTAATTTCGTAACGTTTTTGTTTCAATACAAGGCTTCTCCGGAAGTGACTAGTGCACTTTTGAAAAAATCTGCATGTGGACGTACAGCACCTGGATTCACTTGTGGCAGGTGGGATGAATCACTGTGCACCGAGAAAAAGGAAATACTGCTAATAGGATGTCCCTCCACAAACAATTTGTTATTGTCTAAGACTCGCCTGCCACAACCAAATCAACGTGTCAACATGTACAAAATACTTAGTGTAATGTAGTGCTCGTGCTTTGCCTATATACATAAAGAATGTCCGCGTATTTTTAAACTCGAATTTCAAGTGCATTGTAATAAAAATTTAATTTTAATGTTTAAGTATAAAAGGAAAAGTAATTATTAACATTAATATACATTGGGTCCAAAAAGTGTCCATACAGACCACGGCATTTTCAAGTTACACTTCTAACTTATCTAATATAATGTTCAGGACAAAAATATTATTGTACGATTGCATTAAGTAAGGAAATAGATGAGTATCCAAAAAAGTTTCCACACAGGATATTTATAACAAAATATATCATAAAAATACTCGACTACTTTTTGACCCTTAAATAACTTGTGCTACCGCCTTTGGCATGTAAAACTTCTAATAACCGTTTTGCTAAACTGTGTAACATTTTTTTGGTCACTTCCTTATTTGCATTCCATTCTTGCAAAATTACCGTCCTAAGTTGTTCTTTGTTTCTAATATTGTGTTTGTGAACCCTCCTAATCTCATCCCACAAATGTTCGATAGGGTTCATATCGGGCGATAGTAAAGATGTACGAAACTGCTATCCCACTAAATATTAACCACTCCTTTACCCATTTTACAGGTTTTTTTTTTTATTTTTAATATGTTTCGTGTCATTATCTTGTTGAAAGATAAATGACCCGTTTAGCTTAAGTTTTTGGAAACTTGCATATAATTTTTTCTGTAAAATTTTCAAGTAAATAATGTAATTCATAATCCTACCGGTAAAATACCAAGTTTCCAACCCTTGCAGCGTTCATACACCCCCACACGAGAACGCCTCCATGCTTTACAGTAGCACACATTTTTTGAAGCGCTCATTCTTCCGCCAAACCATAATTCTCCCATCTAACCCAAACATAAATCTAGATTCTTCACTAAAAATTACAGATTTCCAAAAAGATACCGGTTTGTGTGATGTTTTAGCATCGAAATGTACTGTTTTGTTCTTTCTGGGAACACGTTCGTGCATACCTAGTTTTCGTAACATATTTCTAACTGCTCCAGGCACAACATGTATCCCGTACTCATCCATTATTTTAGCAATTATAGGTGCAATAATTCAAGCATGACCAATTTTCACAAATATTTAATACTTGATAGTTATTTATATATATATATATATATATATATATATATATATATATATATATATATATTGCACCGTTGCATGAGATTTCTTTACAATTTGACCTATTTTTCTTACTGATTTTCCTCCTTTTCTTAAATTAACATACTAATAGGTTACGGAATTTTCATTTTCAATAATTCTTCTACGTTCGATACATCCACTGATACTGACAGTACATGTAAACTACTGATATGAAAACAGTTGCTTCTGAATGAAATAGGTAATTCCCCGTACTGTGCGTTCTGCATGGAAACTTATTTTGCTGTCTTCTGCGCGTGGGCAGACTTTAAATTTATTCTCATAAAATAAAATTGTGATGCCAATCTACGTGATTTGTGTGCTACAATAATGGAATTATATATATGTTATAAATACCATATTATGTAAATAAACTAGAGCTGTGCTATCTGCTTCTGGGTTTCCGGGCTGGAACCGCGTCACTAGTATATCTGCCGACGTTTCGTACCCATTTGTATGGGACATCTTCAGGGCTGAACTACTGCACTGAAACTGTTTCCAGCCCGGAAACCCAGAAGCAGATAGCGTGGACCACGACCGCGGAAGTCTACGTACCAAATTAAACTAGAGCTGTACATTGAAAATGCTACGATATGTATGGAGACTTTTTTGAACCAGTGTAAATTACTAAATTATACTCAACTTTTGTATCAAAATGTAATAAGTTCTACGTGTTGAATGACAACTATTCATAAATCATGCAATTTGTTAAAAATTTAGTTTTCTTTGTATTTGAATAAAATTTATTTATTGACATAATTTTTAATGTTTACCTGTTACGTAGAATAATATAAATAAACCTAAAATATCTTGTGTTAAATTTTGACTAAGTGAATAGTATTTATTTCGTGTTAAAACTTACGAAATTTTAAAAAAAAAGCTTATTTTGTTGTACAAAGTAAACAACATGAATCATTAATATGTTTTCTATCTTTCAAGTGAAAATAAATATAAAATCTATTTGCTCATTGTAGAAATAATTACTAATTAACTATTAGTTTTAGTTCAATCTCAGGGACATAAATAGGTTTTCTATACTCACTTAGTTGGTTGACATTGGTTGAATATAGTTGAATATTGTTGCATTGAAGAACATTGTCAAAATAAATAATACGTGCGGAAAAGATATATAAAAATATTTCAAAAAAAATTTTAGTGGCTCGACAATTTGTTCTTCAAAATATGCCAGTGAAAGAAAGAAGCCATACTAGATGATAATTGTAAATACTTTAGTTAATATTTAATAATTTAAAAAAAAACCTAAAATATTAATTAGTGAGCATGACAAGAAAGTGCAAGTGTTCGGGCAGATGCTAAACTGTAAATTATATTTACAGGAAAAAAAATACGAATTTTTAATATTACACATTCAAATTTCTTGTCATCGGTTGATTTGTTGAGTTGGTCAAAAAAAAAAATCAAGTGAATAAAAATCTGATGGTAAGAAATTGTATTTTGGGGCTGTATGAATGTACCTAGTTAAAAATATTTAAATTTGTAGAAATAAATTTGTATATTAAAATCCCTATTTTTCCTGCAAATATTTTTGGGATTTTTTGTACTTTTATAAATTAGATGTAGATTTAAATAACAATAAAACATAGGAGTAAATAAAACCGGTGTGTACATCAAGAAAAACTACAATCTTATCAATGTTATTTTGTATATTTTGTAATTTTAAGTTTGTTTTGTTTTATATTTTTTTGTAATATAGTTCTTTGTAGAATATTAAAATTTGTTTTTTTTTCACCTAACGTTTTACGAGGGTAGTTTGACAGAAGTTGTGGAAGTTGAAGGCTGAAGATGTTGAAAACGCTGTTGTGCAATGATGTCCTGTACCGTTACATTGTACATTGGTAATTTTTTTAACAGAGTTCCTATTAATTTTTCAGACACACTAAATTGATTTTTATCTGTAGTTTTGCTCCATCGAGAAATTTCGTCCAGTTTATCAATTGCGAAATGTACGAGGATAGTTTGACAAGTAGTGAGAATGGAAAAGAAAAACGAATTTTTTAAATACAAAATAATTTTTATTTTTCAATATATTCTCCTAAAAGAGCAATACATTTATTCCAACGGTGCTCCAATGCCCTTATGCCATCTCGAAAATGCGATTCCGGAAGGCTTGCAAAATACTCATTTACGAAGATGATAAGCTCGTCGTTAAACGAAAATTTCTTTCCACCTAGTGCAGTTTTCAATTTTGGAAAAAGGTGGAAGTCATATATACATATGTGGTAGCAACTATATTGTGTATAGTTGCTACCACAAAAAGGTATACTATCTAAATCACCAATTTTGGTCTATATTTTTAGGCCGGACCGTAACACTACAAGCTAGAAATGGAGCTTTTATTCTCTCCATTGAAAAATGAGGCCGTGGGATAAACGTAGTATTTAATTCGGAAAGGGAGAAAGAAAGGTAGTAGATTGTTGAATACTGCAATAAATAGGCTCCTAATGGAATCACATACACCAAGATATAGATTTTGTGGTTTTGGAACAAAATTAAAAGAACGGCTTGCAAGAGGTGATGAGGGTGTGAATTTTTTGAATGAGGCTTGTAGAGAGCACGATGTATCATTCTTATTCGCGTTCCAAACGACAAATTATGTCAAAATGCTATTGGGAGAAGTAAGAGCAAAAACGTAGGCTTACAAGAAAGACAACTGCTTCATTAGTTGCTGTTGCTATGAAAGATAAAACGAAATAGGGTTGAAGAGCAAGTATAGAAAAACCCTAAGGGATGGTAGTATTAAAAGTAGGAGAAATCGATTTGGTAGTGCTGTATCGTTTTTGCAAACAATAAAACGAGCACGTAATACAATGAGACATATTGGAGGAAAAGTGCGAACGTGAAAGCTACATAGTTTAGTGAAGCCTGGAACAAGAATATTACTCCTCGTTCTAGAGCAATCGCAATTGGATTTTTACCTTTAATACCATTGTTTGCAACTCCAGGTGCTTTAGATTCATTACATAGAAGCGCTGTGGCTATAGTGAAGGAAGTTAATACTGTTAAAGCAGAAAGATATCAGTTAGATGAAGCGAAACGTCATAATTTTACAATGGAGTCTAAAACTGTAGGTTGTGGATTATATTTAAAACCTTATAAAGCAGTTTGTGCTGTGTATTTATCAAACGGAATCGGATCAAAGAACGGCTAAATGAATTGCATCGATAACCTTTAACTGAAAATGATTTATGGAAATATCTTAGGAAGTGGAGAATAGGAAAATTTAAAGATATATTTAGTAGAGATGCTTTACCAAGAATTATGCATAAAAAGGGGAAAGGAATGAAACATTTAGATGACAATGTTGGAAAAGGGATTCATTGGGTAGCATACGTTATAAGAAAGGTAATGCGGTCATAAGATAGGGGCCAGTTTTTTTACAACGCATCAGTTACCGGAAGTCTGGGCGTGCGCACCTAGTTAATTCACAAAGTGAATTAAGTACATCGCGTTAGCTCGATGAGAATAGTTGTGATATTTGTTACAATGCTGTTACAGTCTGCGATAAACCTTCTAAATTTAAATAACATTAAAGCTGCACAAAATAAATATGCGAAAGCGACGAAAATACTTATAACGGATATTTTTGGATTAATATTGCTGTATATAATTTACTGTTTTCTTTAGTTTCTAATAACGTATGTAACGTGTTTTAACCCCTAAATTCTGGGTTAGATACAATCCCAAATGGAAACACTACAAAATCTGTATGCGATAAAATTGAAAATAATATTCAATCCGACTTAAATAATAAAAAGCTGTGGTTATGTGCGACCTAGAGACAGACTGTAAAAAAAATTCAATGAGTGAGCTGCAGCAAGCCCGCGTGTCGCCGGCTTTTGCAGTTGTTGTCGTAGTATTCCGCGGAATACTAGTTGTTCACATAACAACGACAGCTGCAAAAGCCGGCGGCATGCGGGCTTGTTGATGGTTATAAAAAAATTTCCTTTTTTTGATTGACAAGCTTCCATTTCCCGCTGCATGACCTCACAAATTATTTATAGAAATATATGCACATTTTGCAAATCATTGATTGGAAATAATGCAAGTCATAGACATATGCTAATTATTATAAAATGTAAATAATCTGAAAGGTCAATTGTGTACGTGACTGAATAGATATATAAACTTGCGATTTTTAAATTACAATCATTCTATAGCTATCGTTGTAAGTATATTATTGTTTTTAAATATAACATGTCTTACTCTACTCCACTGAGGCAATCCTTTTGTTAATCGTCTCCGACTAAGTTGAGAGTTGTTCCAATTTATCAGTCTGGACGTTTATCATCGTGCACATCCTCTCTGCTTTTGTAGAATCGTTGAAAACCTGTGTTTGTAACAAACAATTATCTCCATTAGCTATTTCGAGCATTCAAAACGTTGTCCTAACGCCTCTAGTGTTTTTAATGGAGAACTAATGCCCTTCATTCTTTTAAAAAAATAATTTTCAATGCCGCTTGTATGAAAAATGACAATTTATACATATGCCGCGTTTTTCCAATGACGTTATATTTTATTCAGTGGCGATACATAAATTACTAAAAATATATTTTACGAATATGATGCACATTCACTTATTTTCATTGTTCGAACGCATCGTATTTTAATTGTAAAATTTTTTGACAATCCGTAAATTCGTTCCCTTGAAATAGATGGCGCTAGATTTCATTCGAAGAGTACCAAATTACGTGTAGCAAACGATTTAAAAAAATAGGCAAAACCTGAGAATATACTAATAAAGTATATTTAATGTTGTGATTTTCATTTGGTGTGCCGTAAAATAAATTGTTATCGCCCAAAAGTTAAAAAAATTTGGCTGACACTACATTAGAATATACTCATTCACCTAATGTTCTGGAAAGTGTTTATCTTTCTGTACCAGTAGCTATTTTAACTTAGAATTGATACGGTGAGCTCTATTAATTATAAGTAAAGATATATAATCGTGTCTGCCGGACAGGATCGACCATCGGGAAGGTCGCCCGTATGTATATGTACATATATCGTCTACTAGCTGATTGCCGATACGGCAACGGTTGCATACTATCAAACAAATAATAATTATGTCCAGCGTTCAGAGAATTAAAAAACGACCATTGACCGATAATGTAAAAGAGTATCGGTGGACGTGCAGACTTGAAGTGCGATGGCAGGAAAATAATATGTTTAATGTGCAATAAGTTTTTGATGTGCTGGAGCAAAACATGCAAACACGGAATTAAAAAAGTGGCGTACTATCAAATACATAATTAAAGCTTCATTTAACGTCTTGCAATTTATCATTTAATTTGGTTGAACAAGCATTTCCGCATGCATATAAATGTAATCCTCAGCAGAGGTTATCGACTCGGACGACGTTGCGTAGACACACCAATTGTGGGCTAGGATATTGAAAATGAAATTAAATCTAAGTTAAATAAACACTTGTAGCTATGTGTGAACAAGACGAGAGATACAAAAAAATTCTATTGTTAATGTTATAATGCGTCCTTTTATATCGTTCTCATTGTTATTAGCCAGTCAAACATAGAAAAATGTTCTGGCGAGGCAATTACGAAGCGAATGCAAAATATATCAAAATTTGAATTTTCTGCAAAGTAATAATGTTTATTACTGATGTCGCCAGTATAAAGTGACGCATATGTTCTTATTACATTAAAGAATGTTATTCAAAAATAGATGCATACAAAAACAATAACAGTGTTTTACAAGCACGTACTCGAAAATTTTATCGTTTCTCGGAATTCCTGAATCACCGAATTCGATTCTTGCACGTTGGTAAACATAGTTGAAGGCAGTTTTTTTTATTACACAAAACATTTCTTTTCAAATAAAGTCCGTAGTCTTATAATTCAATCTGAAAGAAGCTGTCAATACTAAAAAAAAGTTGGAGAAAATTTCAAGGCGTCCGGAAACTAAAAACTATTGATGACAATTATAAGGAATTACTTGAGTCAATAAAGAAAATTAGAAAACTGTATCGTTAGTGAACTCAATATAAATGGTGGACGAATTTCGCTCACTGGTATACACTGTGACGCAAGAAACGAACGTTATTATAGAAAAATTTGAGTGTTTTAAACATAGTTTCAGATTTTACCACTTCAAGATACATTTGCAACGGTGCGTCTACAGATCTGTCAGATAATTTAAGTTTCAATTATGCCAATATTGCATCACTTTATATCGAATGCTATATATAAAAACATTTTTTCCTCGCGGCGACCAAGTTTCGTTGAAATAACTGCGAAAATATACCCGATGTTACAGTTCTTTTTTCGATCTCATCTAGCTGCTAATGATCCTGCTTAAGTGAATGTTTTATAAATGATTTTTTTTCTACTTCGTTTTCTTTACTTTGCTTACCACTTATAATTACATGTTTGATGCGATAGCATGCACCCGCACGTGTCAATGATCGACGGTAGATTGACAGATATTCCTCTTGGAACAGACACGATTACCCAGCTCTAGTTATAGACCTACGCCTGAGCCTAGAAGTTTTTATATTGACCAAAAACAGTATGTCTTTCGATCAAATAAGATTGTCAGAAATATTCAATAATTCAAAAGAGACAATACAACAAAAATAATTTATTGCTTCATATAATTTATTAATATTTACAATATTCTTATAAAGGTAGATGAATCTCATTCATAACAACATAACCACATCATAAGATCAATGTTTTTGAGATTTTTCCATTTTATTGTGCAGTGTAATGCATTTTATCATTTACTCACAACCATGAAGGTAAGTCACATGGAACGAGATGATTAAATAAATAGTATCATTAAAATATCACTTACATATGAAACATTAACAAAAATGAAAATACTTGTATTGCGTAGCCAAATATTAAGTGTAGTGCCTTATTACTTTTATTTTTAACATTTCTTTTCTCAAATTTTGGATTGCCATATCAGTGTGGTGTTTTTATATTTTGGCAAAAATGCTGAAAAACTTTAGATTTATTTGATATAATAATCACATAAAAGTTTAGAAGATGAAAAGATAAGTAGTTTTTATACTGGAGTTCAAAATACATAATAGCAGCAAAAGTAAAATTCTTAAATACTTTTAATTTGTTCAATTCTGCTGTGTCAATTTCAAGTATTTTTGATAGAATTTCTGACATAGCATAAATGTAGTAGCAAAAAAACTTAAATAGATTTTGGTCGAAACCTCCAGAGTCTTATTTTAATTCATGCACATTGCTATATGCTTGATTTCAATTGAAAAATGCTTTTTTGGAATATTTACAAATCTTCAATAAATTTGCTTTTGATTTATAAATAATTAAAACAAATGTTTTCCCAAAAAATACTCTAAAGATATCACACAAGTGTTAGTTTGAAAGTGAATACAGAGATAAAGCTTATTACTAAGACTTAATTATTGCCAATTGTAATTTTATAAATTCAAACCATATAACGATTTAATCAATTTGTAATAACTTGATTATGGATAAAACTATTGGAAAGTGGAAAAATCAGTGAATCCCTTTCATCTTGTATTCCAACTGTGTTTTCATTATATTTTGTTTCGCTCTGTAGTCAATCAATACAAACAAAACGAATTCCACATTAAGCAACTGCAACAAAAATAATTTATTAGAAAGATATAGCAAAACTAATCTTAATTTGGTACGTAGACTTCCGCGGTCGTGGTCCATGCTATCTGCTTCTGGGTTTCCGGGCTGGAACCACGTCACTAGTATATCTGCCGACGTTTCGTACCCATTTGTATGGGACATCTTCAGGGCTGAACTACTGCACTGAAACTAGTTCAGTTTCAGTGCAGTAGTTCAGCCCTGAAGATGTCCCATACAAATGGGTACGAAACGTCGCAGAACTAGTTTCAGTGCAGTAGTTGAGCCCTGAAGATGTCCCATACAAATGGGTACGAAACGTCGGCAGATATACTAGTGACGCGGTTCCAGCCCGGAAACCCAGAAGCAGATAAAACTAATTTTAATTTGGTAAGTTAAAAAGAAAAAAATATATATTCAGACATTGGTCAAGATTAATAACAGAATTACTAAAGTTTTTATCAACAAACCTGCTAATAGTTTAGGTTTTATTTCTTTTTTCTGTCTTGAGTACATTTTGGACAATACCATTTTCCTTTAGGTTTCGTTGTTAAGCCAACACATGCAAAATGGAACCACTCTATAGGACACTACAAAATACAATTAATTTGTGAATTTTAAAATATATATTTTAACTTACATCTGGATTATCACATCCAATCATTTCTCCATATGATACTTGATGACAAAGGCAATAAGTAGGTTCGTTAGGATCAACAGGCATATCTAATACATCACTTGTGTGGTGTGGTAATACAGAGGTCACATCTCCAACTGAAGTAATATATATTTTAATAAGTATCATTATTAGATTGCAACAATTGTATATACAAATACTTTGAATTGAACTGATACGAACCCTCACCTGTTGTAGATTTTGTTCCACTTGTGATAGCATTTCCAGTGCCACCACTTGCTCCTGCACCTTTTGGTTTTTTCTTTTTACTACCTCTTACAGTGCCTGTACTATCATCTTCACTTGAATTTCCAGGTTTTCTTTTCTTCTCACTTTTACCATCTTTTGTTTTCTTTCTACCTTCTAAAAAGATATTATTTTAAGCAATAGTCTTAACATATATAAAGTCACCAACTTTTTCCTACTTGTGTTTCTTCTTGATTTCTCGAACTTGCTGCTTTATCTTGTATTTCTGATTCAAACCTAGCTAAATCTGAATCTAACCTTCTAATATGTTTATCGACTAATTCATAAGTTTGAATTGCTAACTGCACTTTATCGTCTCCATATTCCTAAAAAATATTTCCATTATAATTAAAAAATATATATTATAAACATTTCCATGTTGGGCACAATGCTAAATGTAAAATACCTTGGCTTTATTAAATAAGTTTTGTATTTTATCTAATTGTTCTTTCGTTTGTTCGGGAGTAAGA
Source organism: Dermolepida albohirtum (assembly GCA_031893035.1). NCBI lineage: Eukaryota > Metazoa > Arthropoda > Insecta > Coleoptera > Scarabaeidae > Dermolepida > Dermolepida albohirtum. The sequence goes on along the minus strand of JAVIWB010002263.1, from coordinate 70,351 downwards.
TTTTTTTGATTTCTCAAGTAATCATCAGCTTGTGCGTCGATTGTCTTCATTAAAACCTGAGCTCTGGAGTCAAGATCCCTCATTAAAGTAAAATTCCTTTGTAACTCAATTGGTAAATGTTCTAAACCTAAAAGTATGTTTGAATTAAACCATTAGGTTAGATCAAAATTAAATATACATACTATCCAAATATTGTTCCAAATACAACGGTGATGTCATTCTATAATCTTCTATTACACTGCCCAAATGTTATAACTTTTCATTAATTAAAAAAAAAATTAAATTTTTAAATGTTTCAACGACTACATCAATACTTGACAGATTTATACGCATTTGTTGATTTTATCCAGAGACATCTAAGAGAGGAATTCTTACTTATATTCCTTTCTCTTTAAATTTCTTTTTATTTTGCTTCAATTTTGTATTTTTATTATTTGAACACACTATAACGTTTTAACTTAAATTTAATATGTTCAAACAACTTTCGCAAACAATCCGTTAGCTATATAAAAATTTAGAAACAACTTCACAACCACTTTTTAAAGCCAAGGTAGGTCATTCACCTTTGCAGATAATTATAGGTTCATGAGGGTCTACCAATATATCAAGAGCAAAAGAAGTAATATTAAAATCACTAAGGTTACGTCGTTAACAAAAATCAAAATTTTCATATTTAAGTAATTAACCTTACATATTTTTAAATAAATAAAGATAATAAATATCTTATTACATTATGACGGATTTTCATTAATCGTCCAGGTGGATCGTCGATAAATACTGCATAATGAATTGTTTTTATAAAGCGCATTTTATATACATTCCAAAGTAAAAACAAATAATAATTTCACTTTAAGATGGGTTAAGCAAGATTGTATGTGCATGTGCACTGCAATTATTTGCAGTGATTTATTACAAAAATGTAAAAAGCTATTTAAAAGAAAGAAAATGAAATAAAAACGTCGTTGGTGGGTTAAACCGTAGGTGCAGCATTGTACGAGTGCTTCTACATCTTTATTAATGAAATGTCCAAAAGAAAATAAGGGTTTGTTTAGAAATCATCTTTCTATATATCAAAAGCAGTTTAAAGAATGATTGTTGAAAGTAGAATCTTGCATATGTAAAAAGGATATTTAATTGTGACAGTCATCTTGCACAACTGAACCTGCAAGTTATATTAAAGTTCTGAAGGATTGTGCCATCTAGCACGATTACTAATTTGTGATGTTTTGAATACCCTTTATCTAAGACTGGAAGATTGTATTAAGGTGTGTATAAATCAATTAATTATAATTTTTTTTTAATTTAATATTAATCTAGAAGTCTCCATTGTCAGATGTATTCATGAAAGTCCACACAATTGTTTGTTAGTGTATCTTTATCTTCACTGCAGTTTCCAGTTGCCTGTATGTTGGAGCAAATTCGTGAATCCTCTATTCTTAGTAATATGTTTACAACAATGAAGGGTGTGAAAAGTATTCAGGATATGAACTTTTTAGCTAGGCAGAATTTAACTGGTAAAGCCGTTCATTAAACATTACTTTGTGAAGTTCTAGATAAATTAAGACACGATGAAGAGACATGTTTTTAAGTTGCACTGCTAAACTTTTACAAACAAAGATAAAATTAATTTTGTGCAATATCCGATTTTCTCTAGCATTATTATTAACCCCCCTTTTTTTGACAGAGCTCTATACAATAGGGATGGTCGGTTTTGCTAGTGTACTTTGAATGTGACCTGAAAGCGCCAAAACTATTCAACCAAGATGATTTAAACGACCTTGTCAGAGATGTGGGACTGTCAAAGGCTGCTTCAGAAATTTTGGTTTCTAGGCTAAAAGAAAGAAACTTAGTAACAAAAGAAACGGAAATTTTTTAGTTCTGAATTTTCTCAACATGTCGAACAACTGATGAGTCACTTTCAAAAGCTTGGATGTAACATGAGCATCAAGTTACACTTTCTTCACAACCACCTGAACTATTTTCCCGCCAATCTTGCGGACCTAAGTGAAGAACAGGGGGAGCGATTCCACCAGGATTTCCGTACCATGGAGAAACGCACACATGATGGCTGACTATTGTTAGAGCATTCAGAATAGTTCTCTGCCTTCAGCTTTAGCAAGAAAATCATATAAGAGAAAGCTTTTTTCATTATAAGTGTTAAATAAATTAGAATTATCTCGAAATTTATACTGTTTTATTATGAAAAAAACACCCGTCATGTTTTTTTAACTAGAGCTGATACAGAAATTTCAATCACGGAATTGAAATCGTCATCAAAAATTGGACTAATATCATGTAACATAACCTAATCATCAGAAATACTGTTTTGCTGTGATATTGATTAAATTTTGAAATATTATATTGAATTTAAATATATTTAATATGAACTCCTAATAAAATAATATTCTTTCTATATAAATTAAACCGTAATAAAAATCACGAAGTCAAAAGGTGATGCACAAATATTGCAAGAGCTTAGCTCTTGTATTTAATATTCAGCGAAATCTCCATTTCTTAAAACATCTCCCAAACTGTTTTACACTCGCTAAAACTTATCGTTGCTCACCTACGTTATGAATAATAATGAAACCATGCATCTTTACGTTCACCATGGGCAACAGGAGTATTTGATAAAAGGAAATAATGAATTTCTTTAATTTTCCCCTTTATTGTAATTTTCTATTATACAATTTTTTTTAATGAAATCGATTTTAAAATTGACAAAAAAATCGCAAGATATAGTTATATCTGCAACAGATTTTCGATCAGCATTATTGAAATTTTCAGTTTTGTATCAATAAGATGGGGATATACATGTGACGCCATCTATGAATGAATATTGATATTTGTAACAATGAAAAAAAATTATCCACCATGAATAAAATAGTAACATGCTGATCGCAAAAAGTATTCCATTTGTTTCTAGTATATTAAATCAGCAGTTAGGATGCTCTAGGATTTCTATGGATTCTCGGATTTTGTGCCTATATGGGTTACAGGATATAACTGGCTAGGTTCACGAGTGCTAGAACGCTGCGCATAAAGTGTCTAGTTGTGGTATATCGATTTAATTTTATTATATAAATAAATATAATAAATAAAAACAAATTTTGTAATATACAAATAAAAATTTTAATTCCAAAAATCTCTAAAAATTTAAAGGTATTCTATATAAATGCAATATTCTACAAAAATCTAATACAGAATATTTATTTGGATAATATTAAAATATATTGTATCAATTATTTTTACGTGAATAAACTATCAAAACATAACATATAGATTCTTCACAAAAGAGTGATTTTTTATATATAAAAAAAACGCAATATTTCTTTATATTAACTAAAAATAGATCACAATTCGTTTTAAAATAAAAATAGAATTCTGAAATTATGAGCAGTAAAGACTTTGTGAAGATGAGGCTGGTTCTTCAACTAGAAGTTCTTCAGGATATCCTAGGTCATTGAGAGTATCATCAGAAAAAATGATGAAAGGTTTAAAACTTAGTACACGATATTGGCCAACAGATCTGCTTAACCATTCAATATCAACTGCTACAACTTTCAATTCTTCTAGCCATTCTGGAAGAAGTGAAATATTTTAAATAATTAGTCTGTAAAAATTAACAAACATTATGTTATGTTTACACATTCCCAATATTTTTTTCGTTTGTCGCATAGTAGAAGCCACGGTGGTGTGTAAATCTATTAAAAAGGAAAGTGTAGTAGAGAGCGCATACTTAACCAATAAACTTATACGCGTTGTCGAAGAGAAGATGGAGTAAAAATAATCATACTTCAGCTCACAATAATATGTATAAACGCAACGCTGTTAAAAAGCAATGTTGTGTGTATTTATTAATAGATGTCGGCTTCACACATGGATACTGGTCGATTGGTGAAATTTTTTTAGCAAATAATTCATCAAACCGAACGGCTATCTACAGATATAGTTTATTTAATGACACTCGTCCATTCGCTCTATATCGGGTTTTTCAATAAGGACATAACAATTTTGTATTTAAATAAAACACAGAATAATTGATATATGTTACACATGTTACTTTTAGCTATGGAATTCGATTTCCCTCATATGACCACCACGAGCACGTTTGCAGAGATAGATACTTTGGAGCCAATTTTCCACCTCTCACCCATATCGGCCGGAACGTTGGCAATTTCGCGTTCGATATTGTCCTTGAGCTCCTCTAACATTCTTGGTTTGTTGGCATAAGCAAACGGCTTGACGTAACCCCATAAAAAGAAATCCAACGGCGGTAAATCGCATAAGTAAGGCGGCCACTCGACTGAACCATTTCCAGAGATATAAAGGTTACCGAACTTCCCCTTCGATAGATCAATTTTTTAACCAGCTATGTGACATGTGGCACCATCTTATTCGAACCACATATCGCTGATGTCAAGTCCATCCAATTCTGCCTAAAAAACATCTTCCAACATGACACGATGGTGTACTCCATTGACCGTAACATAGTGATCATTTTAACTGACGAAAAAATATGGTCCAGTCACACCTCCAGTATGAAATCCACATCACACGGTCACTTTTTGTGGTTATAATGAAATCTCTTGAAACACATGTGGGTTTGATGCTGTCCAATAACGCATATTAAGCTAAAAATAAGCTTCAAACTTTACAGAGCCCAATCGGAGAAATTTAGGCGCTTCAAATGATCAAGAGGCTTCAGTTCTTGAGTTAGATTGATCTTGTAAGGGCCAAGATCTTTACGCAAAATTCGCCGCAATGTACTTTTGTGCTTTGAAAGATTTCAAATTCCTGAGAACGGCGTGGAATCGACTGATTTGGCTCATTTTGAACTGAAGCATTTACGGCTGCGATATTTTCGGTACTTCGACCAGTGCGCTGTCTCACTGGCATAGAAACATCCGATAGTGAATATTTTTACTCGAATTTATCCACTATATTACGCACAGCATGTCTGGTAGGACGATTATTACAATCAAAAGTTGGAATAAGAACTCAGAATAGCAGTAGTAATTTTTAATAATTTCCAAACGTTGCTCGTTCGTGGACTTCACCATGATAAAAATGTTAACCTTGACTGAAGTTTTGATGTTGATAGATCATGAAAAACGCACTATAAGGCAAAATTATTATGTATCTATTGGAAAACCTGTTATATTTGCCCAGTAATAAATAAGCGTTGCCCGGCGAACTCGATTAGCTGAAACAACTGTGGAAACATATCTAATGCTTTAAGTATTTAACCAATCTTATTCTGTTTGTGATTACACCGAAACACTGCTTGAAACGATGTTTCACGTTCGTAAACTATAATAACTATTTATTTTATTTTATTTACCTACTAGCAAGCTTACGTTTGAGGTGCGCTGACCACATTCCTCGCTGTAAATATGATTAATAGTCATCAGCAGGGAAAGCTGAAAATTTACACGGGCTATACACTTACATTCAATTATTATGAGTTGTATGTCTAGTGTATATGCATATATTATTTCATGTAACAATTAGGAATATTGAAATTGATTTCGTTAGCGCTTTTATTATTTTTTCAGTTGTTTAGAGAGAAATGTTTACTTACAGTTGAAGTATGTCAGGTCTGTTTAGTTTATTTCCGATTTATTTTATTTACATTTACTTAAAATGAGAAACAAGACGTTAGTTATTTTTTAACAATATTTTAAATGAAAAATTATCATATACACACACAAATTATATGTATAATTATAATTTATTTATAATCATAATTGCTTCTTCATTTTGACTTCCAGTACTGTGTTACTGATGTTTCATCTTAAATTGCATCAGACATATTCATACATAGGCTCATCCGCAATACACTTACATCAGTGTCAGTGTGACAACGAAAGCAGTTAATATATGAAGATATCTGAAGCAAGTGAAGACGAAACGTCGGTAGCAGAAGTACCGAGGACACGGTCCCAACTCGAAAGCCAAGATGAAGGAACCATGGACAAATTTTAAAGCTCGCTGAAAGATGGCAATAAGTTGTCAAAGACATGCAATACATAATTGTTTGAACTTTAGTTATATTAATAAATCACGTCATGACTTTTCCGACTATGCAATACATAATCTATAAAATACGTAAGAAATAAAAATATGCCTCGCCGAAAATAATAATACTTACTTTCATAGATACAAAAGTCTTGGCTGATTTTAGATTCGGTTATAATCAAACGAATTCCACGATCTTCCTTTAACAATTCCAACGTCGGTACAACTTCTCCTCCAAGCATTTTTATAACATTCTATAAGAATTTGTAGTTAAAAAATCATCATAATTTTTACAAAATGTATTTAAAAAATTACCTCAATATCATTCCTGTCAATTGATAGGCATGGTGTTGCAACATGAATGCGAAAATCTTTTAGAAATAAAGTTTTTGATATTGACATTCGAGCGATTTTTGGGCCAGCTTCTCCAGATACATCTAAGGCTTCGTAAGGTTCCTTTAAATAAGAATATATTATAATATATATAATAAGATATAAATTATATTATGTATAGATCCTCCATATCTATTAAAACCAGACATTTGTTTTTATGATGCATGAATTATATGGATCTGGATCTATGGTAAAGAATATGTAAAACTAAATTCTTGAACGTTAATTCATGTATGTATGTATAGGGGTTATAAAATTGTTCCCTCATTTATATGTATGCTCTTTCTTCTTAATAAAAAAATTTACACGAATCTTTGATTTTTAGTATATTTAAAGAATATATGAGTCACATAAACAAAACAGTTTTTTTTCACAGGTGTATTTATAAGACATGATGAACAAAATGAGATTACAATGGGCAAAATAACACAAAAACCTCACGGTTGAGAACTGAGAAATGATATGCATCATTATTTTATTTATGTCCATAAAATTTTACACATCCTTAGTATACTTAAAAATTAAAAGAATATTTCGTCTTTTCAAGGTTGTATTCAGTTATGAATAGCATTTAGAGGCGGTAATGGAAAATTTTCGCTCCATTAGAGAAGATCACACGTCTTTGCGATTAGAACAGTTAAACATCATCCAGCTATTATGATTTGGTTCTGTATATTATGAAAGGAGCTGGGTATACTGTATTATGTCATGGGTATAATAAACCAAGTATAGTATAATTCCCTACAACTTTTTAAGTTCTAGAGATGTCCACAAATTAATGCAAGATGATGGTGCTATACCATAAGGCAAAATCAATAAAAGATTTATTTCCTGACAACAACTTGCAAGTCTTGCCGTAGCCAGGCAACTTTCCAGACCTAAACCTAATCGAAATGTTCGAAATAGTTTAAAACGGATTGTTAACTCAACTCCAATTCCGACCCTAGATGTTTTAAAACAAAACTATTGAAATCAATTGAATCAAAAAAATAGGTGCGGCATGTATCAGAAGCACGCCGACAAGAATTGTCGCCGTGACCAAAGCAAAGGGTAGTTTAACAAAATATTAATTTATATTATTTAAGAATATATATTAATCTTCATATTATAATGTTAATAAACAATTGCTCACGTCAAGTAGTTTTTTTATCTTATCTATATACATAAAAATAAATGTTTGTCTGTATGTCCTTTATAGAATCGTAAACTATGCATTTGATCATGTGATGATCTTTAGCAAAGTGGTTGCGCATGAGTCCACGAAGGTTTCTAAGTTGGTACGACCAATTTTCGACGGATGGCGCCACTGCCATTCCAATTGGAAATTTTGCAAAACAATTAATGGATATTAGAAATGGGCGAAATCAAATTGATGAATCTACACAATGTATCACCTTGCCAGCAAACTTCTGTAAGATCACAGAAAGCGTAGCCGAATTGGTGCAAAAAGTTTTCTCAAACATTGCACAGAATTACAAAAATCATCAATGGCTCAGTACGCGTGCTATATTAGCGATCAAAAACATCGATGTCAATAACATCAACTTCTCCATTCAGAATGGAATACCCGGCGAAACGACAACATATAAGTCCATCGATACTGTGGTGAATCAAGACGAAGTTGTCAACTATCCAACTGAATTCTTGAATTCGCTTGATTTGCCAGGCATGCCACCGCACGTTCTTACATTGAAAATTGGCGTACCCATCATTCTTCTTCGAAATATAAATCCACCACGACTTTGCAACGGAACCAGACTCTCAGTCAAGAAAATGGTGAACAATGTTATCGAGGCAACAATTTTGACTGGAAAATTCAAAGGTGAAGACGTACTGTTGCCACGTATCCCAATGATCCCAACAGATATGCCATTCGAATTCAAACGTTTGCAGTTCCCGTTACGACTCGCTTTCGCAATGACCATCAACAAAGCACAAGGACAATCGTTGCAAGTGTGTGGATTAAATTTGGAGAATCCCTGCTTCTCACATGGGCAGCTCTATGTGGCCTGCTCACGCGTCGGAAAACCTTCTGATTTATTCGTTTAAGCACTAGATGGAAAAGAAGAAATATTGTGTATCCCACAGCACTTCAATAAATATCGAATTGAAACGAAACGCTGCAATGTCACAATTTTTTCAAAATGAACAAAATCATTAAAATGACTCAAAATGAATTGAATATTTGTGTAATATCTTTCCTTCAAATTTATTTTAGTTGGTGGCGTAGCAATGCGCGCAGGGCACAGTTACTCTTATAAAAATAAAACCAAAAAGTTGAATTTATATGGTAGCGTGCTGTATATAAAAATTGTTTTAAATATTGTTATACTAGTTAAAGTACTTGATATTTTACAATAGTAAATTTGTCGCGTACTTCTAAAGGGTTTTCCAATAGGGACTTGACAACTTTTAATTCAATTTGTGAACGCACCCTTTTACTAATCATCGAACTGTCACTGTCAATTTATTCAGTAAACTTAACATTTTCATCATGGTAAAGTACACGAACGAACAACGTCTGCAAATTATAAAAATTTACTACAGAAATTCGGAGTCAGTGACCGCTACTTTAAGAACGTTAACTCCGATTTTCGGTCGTAATTCTCGCCCTAGTAGACAGGCAGTAACAAGTTTAGTGCAAAAATTTGAGTCTACATATTCGTTGTGTGATGTTGCCACGTTACTGTGAATGGTAATCGTTATCGTGACATGATTACCGATTATTTTTGGCCCGAATTGGAAGATATGGACTTGGACAACATGTGGTTTCAGCAGGACGATGCTACAAGCCACACAGCACACGTTACAATCGATTTATTGAAGAGTAAGTTTGATGAGCGTGTTATCTCAAAAAATGGACCAGTCGATTGGCCGCCTCGTTCGTGCGATTTAACGCCTCTAGACTTTTCTCTTTGGGGCTACGTTAAGTCATTGGTCTATGCCAGCAAGCCGACAACGTTGGAAGAGCTCAGAGCCAACATTGAACGCGAAATAGCAGCCGTTTCGGCCGAATTGTGTGTCCGAGTCATCGAAAATTGGGTCCAACGAATCGACCGCTGCAAACGTGCCCGCGGTGGCCATATGAACGAAGTCGACTTCCATTCATAAATGTTTTGATTGTACTTCAACCCGATAATAAAGTTTTTGAAATATCTCAAATGGTCTGCATTTTATTTTGAAAAAAAGTTGTCAATTCCTTATTGGAAAACCCTTTATTTTAAGTTCATGAGCATTTTAATTTAAAAATTCACTTTAAAATACTGTTGACACATACCTCTGGCACAATTTCATTCTTCGAAAGACATTCTAGAATCCATTCGAAACGAAGGACCCATATTCCAGCAGCTACAGCAGATACAAATTTCATTGTGTGGTCCATTATACAATTTGTTTCGTCCACCAAAACTATCATATGTGTTACAGACATGTCGAATATATTACTATATGTTGCGAGATTTTTATTTTCCAAGGCACGTATATTATTTTGTTGATCTTTACTGAGCCTGGTGGAAGAAATACGAGGCTTATTCCGCCGAGACGGTGTTGTATGAAGGGATTGTTTTGTTTCGCGTTGAGAGCGCTCGGTACTTACTCCTTGGTTATTTACAAAACTCAGTATAGTTTTTTGTTTCCTTGGAGTACTACTACACATTGTGGAGATTCTTTTCCGTTGTGATTTTATTGAAATCACTTCAAGAGGTGAAAAATTACTCTTTAAAGCTCTTTCAATCGGATTTAAATTCTTATCACGTGCAATTGGCGAAATATTTATTAAACGTGAATCACTGGCATTTTCGCAAGTTGTCTTTGGTTTATTTGTACATTTCGATTTGTCAATCAGTGGAGGTTCTCTTGAGAATCTATTAGTTTTATTAATTTCTTCTTTATTCGAAAATGTTGAAAAATTGGATAACTCTTTGGAAATGTTTTCTCTGCTCTCGTTGGTTGATTGTTTAGCGCCCGGTAAATTTTTATTTACACGTACAGTATTTATTTTCTCTGTTAACGTTGCATCTAAATCAATGATATCGTTTCCTTGCTCATTAGCTTTAACGATATTTGACGGTACAAATGTTATATCAAATGAATCTGTATTCTCTATACTAATAATATTATCACTGAGCTTATTATCGTTAAAGTCTTGAAATTCAGTTGGAGGGGCAAACGTTGTGTTGAGGTAAGATAATGCATCCGTAGCGTAAATTACATCAGGAGATTCTTCCGGTGGTAGTTGTAACAATGGAGGTTTAGGAGCACCAGGTGAATACCGTTTGTGAAGAGATTGTGACATAAATGATCTGCAACAAAAAGAAAAAGTGAAATTATGTAACAGAATTGCTTGATATTCCTTGAACTACAGAACATTGTTTTCTTTTCAATTGTGAACTTTTAAGTTTCTCGATAGAGGGTGTTGGAATCACCACTTTATTGTTATAGTATTTTAGTTAATATACGAGGGCAATTCAAATTTGACTTGCAATTTTTTTTCTGGATATAATTGACTAGATACTACAAAGTTGTTTTATATACACCGAAGTAAACATGTTGGCTAACATAAAGAACTGTAACTTGTGGCAATACTGTTAGTTGTATTAACAATGTCGTGCAACAATATGTCAAATTTTGTTGGGCAACGTATAATTATTAAATTTCTTTTCAATAAAAGCGACCGATATTCATCAAGGACTTCATAAATAGTTTGGAGAAGAGTATTATCACTCAGAATAGACCTTGATTAGTGTAAACCCTCACATTCCCGTCCGTCGAGCGCCTACTGTGCATCTTGGGAACATTCAAAAAGTTCACCAGCTGATTCGGGTCAATTGGGTAATATTTGTGAATGAAATTGGTAGGATTGTAAACGATAGTGTTAGTAGTGTTCATTATTGATCACGATAAGCTTTAATTTAATAAAGTTAGGATCAGCTGGGTTCTAAAACAACCGTCTGCGGAGCAACAGCAGAAACGATTTCTTGCCGAGAGTTCCGGTGTAAAGGCGATGACCTTTTGTTACGCATATAACAATTGATGAGACCTGGGTACATCATTGTATCCCAGAAAGCAAGAATGTTAGCATGGAATGACGGCACTTGTCTCCTCGTTGGAAAAATTCATATAAAACCATCGGCTGGCAAAATGTTGGCGACTGTATTCTGGAACGCTATTCAACAACGTCGATTTTCTCGAAGAACGAAAAACGATTAATTCAGCTTATTAGTGAGCTTTAATCGTGTTGGGAAGTCCAGACTTGTCCCCGAGAGACTATCATCTCTTTGATCTACTTAGAAAGTTCTCGAGAGGCAAACAATTTGCCTCTAATAAAGAAGTGAAGGATGCGGTGCATAATTGGCTATACCGAAATAATTTTTTCCGACGGGAATACAGAAGCAACCGGAGCGATGCGACATGTGGGTTTTAATGCAGGATTGTTACTTAGAAAAAGATGTATACTATAAGCCACGAAAGTTTGCCCGTATATCAATAAAACTGCAAAATACTAACATATACTGGCATTTGTCTAATTCATCGGTTGTCATATGTGTTGAAGAAAAAAACGGAACAAACGTTTTTCTAATACGTGTTACGCGCTACGTCTTTTCGAGAAATCGTGAAAAAACAGAAGCAGACGCATGCAGAGCATGTGTATTATGCACACAAATGCCACGTATAATACAGGTCTAATACAGTGTCTTTTCTACGGTTCCGATGTTATATTCCTTGTATTTTACCGCTGTTATTTGTTACTGTGCTAACAGCTAATTTATCATATTTATTTTTCATCATGCTTGTAAGTTTACACTTAGGTAACCTACGTAGGCAGCTTTTACGTTTGTTATTTACAGGTTTGCAGGTTAAGTATATAGTACATTATCGCATCTGACAGCAATATAAATATAGTATTTAATTTGATATCCTCACTTCCTGTCGACATCTTACTTCATACGACAGTGATCACGTGATCGGAAAACATTCCTGCTTTAAACTATATATGTAATATTAATTCGTAGTTTGTACTGACCAGAAAAAAAGAATGCAGATCAAATTTGAATCACCCTCGTGGTAAATTTGCAAAATAAAAGAAAAAGTTGCTCTACAATTACTTACCTATTGTTAACTGAATTCGGCTTTTGTGGTGTAGTATCTATTACTTCAACATCTGAATCAGAAAACACCTCCACACTTTTAGATCTACCTTCTGTACGTTTCTCCATTTTCTGCCATTCCTCTTCTAAATCGTATTGTAACTCAGCCATTTTGTCACAGTTTTCTTCGTCGCCTAGAAGAATATTTTGTAAAATTTTTATTTCGTCTAAGCGTTTATTACGCTTATTAGATTTTTGAGTGGTAGGTTCTAATTCTTTTGTAAATTCTTCTGCTAACGATTCTATATTTGAAAATGGCAGTTCATTGGACAATGGTGCCCTGACATTTCTTGAATTACTACAGAATATTGATTCTGAAAAGTTATCTTTCCTTTTAGATTGTGGACTTTTAAGTTTGTTAGGTAATCGTTTTACTCTTTCGGCACTAATTTTTTCATCAAATGGCAAATTAAATTCTTCCAAAATATCATTTGTAATGAAATTAACATTGGAATTTTTAGCAAGGCGTAGCGGCGAGAAACCAGCGGCTTCTTTTATCAAAATGTCGCATTTTCTTATAATATCTTGACTTTTCGTTTGCTCAGTGGTGCTCAATTGAATTATGTTTTTAGGAGTTGAGTTTTTTTCATTATTTGAATATTTCGTCATTATTCGATCAAGATATACCTGTAAGAAAAGATAATGAGCATAAGTGGTCTTCTTTTTACCCGAATATATTATTTTCTTTCAATGATAGTTTAAATACAACTCAGAAACTTTAGTTGGCAGATTTACAAAACTATTACTGCTTAATGTTTTGTTATGTATCAAATTAATACAACTTATTGACTTAATACCATATTTTTAACATATATACAGCGTGCTATCTGCTTCTGGGTTTCCGGGCTGGCTATATCTGCCGACGTTTCGTACCCATTTGTATGGGACATCTTCAGGGCTGAACTACTGCACGAAACAGTTTCAGTGCAGTAGTATATTACTAAAATGAGTGTATCGCACTTGAAGCAGACTATGTTAATGAACGAAGAAGAGTTTTGCCAAAAAAATATTGTATTAGTATCTAATTCCGGGATTTATTGATCGATGTGTTAAGCAACGACGTCCTTCATCGCGACTACGAATGAAAAACTGTATTCGACCTTGCGAAAAAACAATAAAAACATTTGAAAAGATTTAAAATTATTACGTGGGATGTCTTTTAAGTTTTGCATAGTGGGACATAGAAGGCGCCACTAATCAAATTTCAGTACTAAAAATTAACCTCCATCTTTAGTTGACCTAATTTCAAAGTTTCGGCGCGATACGTGTAGTGTTGTAACTACAACGAACTCTCACAGTTGACAAGTTAGTTGAAAAATGGAATTAAATCGAGAACATTTTCGCGGAATAATTTGTTATAATTCTCGAAGACATTTATCTCAACAAGAATGCCTCGCCAAGTTGGTTTCTGTTTTCGGCAACGAAGCACCACATTAGTCAACAATTTCTCGTTGGTATGGAGAATTCAAACGTGATCGGATTAGTATTAGTGACGATCCAAGAGCAGGGTCATCAAAAACGGCAGTCACTCAGGAAAACGCCAGATTGAAGCATTATTGGGGATTTCAAATTGTGTGTAAAAAATTAGTTTCCCGTTGGATAATGCATTTGTTGACCGAAGAACAGAAAGCGGTTAGGACGAATTGGTGTCAAAACACTGTAGGTTGCTTCAACGCCTGAAACTCTGAAAACGTGTACATCGTCAGTGGTGATGAATCTTGCATTTACTCATACGAGTCAGAAAATGAACGCTAGTCGTCTGTTTTGGTGACCCAAGTTGTAGAAAAGCCGATAAAAGTCATCCGCTCTCCAAGTGTCTCCAAAAAAATGATCGCGACATTTGTCTCGAAAGCAGGTCACGCAACAACAATTCCTCTACTAGATCAATTTGTTTGCCGCAAGCTATCGCCGAGCTTCGAAGAACCAACCCCGACCGACGAATCATCCTCCACCAAGACAATGCAAGTTCGCACACAGTTGGACCATCCTCCGTACAGTTCGGATTTAAGTCCCAACGATTTCTTTATCTTTCCGAAAATCAAGAACGGACTACGTAGTCAAAGGTTTCAGTCGTCAGAAGAAGCAGTCGATGCTTTCAAAAATGCAATTTTAACTGTACCAACAAACGAGTGAAACAACTGCTTCCAGAGTTGGTTCGAGCGCATGCAAAAGTCTATTAATCTTTGTGGAAAAAATTAAAAAAACAATGAAGTCTTTAAAAGCCATCTACTTTATTCCAGTTTAATATGCAAAACTTAAAAGACAACCCACGTAGAAACCGTCTCATGCGAAGTTCGAAAATGTGTATATTACAATTATACTTACATCATAATTTATTGACTCCAGCGTTTCTAAACTTGCGGAATTATCATCTGCTTCCTCTACATTTTCATTTTCATTTTGGTTATCCTGTGAATCGAATTCAACTGATAAATTATCTGTTACATAAGGATTTTTCTGTTTCTTAAACTTCTTAGAGATATTATTATCTGAATCGCTATCCTCATTAAAAGACCTAATCCGTTTAAATCTTCTAACAGAATCGTTTTTGTTAATCGTATTATTAACGTTCCTAGAGCCTTTGCTCAATGAAAACAATATATCCGAGGTTTGTGATTTTTGTTTTCCTTGTTCAAGTTCTATAGAATCCACAGTTGTTTCAAGTTCAACAACTGGAATAACATCACTCTCGCTATCAGTATCGTGTATGTTGACGACTTGCATAGGTTCTGTACGATTATTAAACTCTAACCTTTTTTTAGCAGATCTAGGGATATTTTGAACCAAAATTGCCTGAGTGTCAAAATTTATATTATCTAGTGATTCGGTGAACTGGTAGTTTTCTTTAAGATTGTTCACAATATCATCGTTATTGACTAAAACTTCAGACGTTTTACTACTAACACTAAAATCAGAATCGATACAAACAGGTGCATCATTTACATAAGGGTCAGTTTGTATGCCAATAGTGTGTTGCACCAACGTTTTGAAATCTGCTGTTGAAGATATTTTGAAACCAGACGAATCATATTCTTCAGTTTGAATTGCAACTGATTTTAGGTTAAAATCGACCGTTTGCGTTGTTGTGCTTAAATGTTTTACTTTCTTTTCTTTTAAAGTATCTTTTAATAATAGTATTTTTAATTTTTCAATGCTTAATTTCATTGAATTAAGACTGGTGTTGTTCTCGATTGACATTTCCAAATTACTCACAGTAACACCAAGTTGTTCTACTAAACCATATACATCATCGATATCATTTATTCCGCTATTGTTACGACTTTTCAGTGGATCGGATCTTTTATCCTGTTCTTGTGACGAAAACAAAGCTATTAAATTCATTTCAACACTATCTATAGAAGAGCTGTGATTAATTTTTTGTGTGGCAACATCGAATATGTCATTCATTTCTTGATCATCACTTTTCAATGTAAATATACTACCGCTTGCAGATTTCGTTTTTTTCTTACTACTACCTTGACTAGTTTTGCAAATAAAGTTCCAATCTTTTTGTTGCTCATTAATATCCGTGTTTTCATAAGACTTTTCGATTATAGAAGGTGTTAAAGCTTCTTCGACTATTTCATTTTCGTGAGGTATCTTCTCTATATCAGAATCTCTAGTTGAAGTTAAATCAACAATTTCTTTTATAGCATTTACATCGTCTGAAATCCAAAATATAAAATATTAACATTCTCCTAATGTACACTGATTAAAACAATTAACGAATATTTCATAAAAATCATAATAAATTATAAAAAAAAGTTGATGTATCATTTATGTACAAGTATTTTGTTTTTGTTGGTGTGTAAAGTTGAGTATATTATTTTAATGGACTATATTAATCATACAATACGACAAGCAAAAGTTTCGGCTGCAAACTCGCTTCAAATATACACAGTCTGTCCCGTAGAAAACCGAACTTTTTTAAAATAGTAATTCTTAATGGTGCCATTTATTTAAAAAAATGCGTCGGTAAGATAGATCTTTCACCAGTTATGTTAAAATGATATTTGCATAATTAGAAGCAAAGAAATTGCGTAAAAAGTAACTGTGTGTATTTGGCATTGGTCGAAAAATGAATTTTGAAAAAAGAGCAAATAACAAGTTCTGTTTTAAAGTCGGTAAATCGTTTGAGGAAACGTTTAATTTGATGAAACAAGTGTATGGTGACATACGTTTATCACGTACGAGTGTGTATGAGTGGTATAAACGATTTAAAGACGATCGTACGGACATAAATGACGACGAACATCCTCATGCAAAAAAAATCTGTAGTTACGGAAAGTAACATCGAACTTGTGCGTGAATTTATCAAAAATGAGCCGAAATCCTCATCGCAATACATGGGAATGGAATTAAATATTTCCAAAGATTCAATTCATTGCATTTTGACACAGCATTTGGGATTGAGAAAGGTTTGTGCAAGATTTGTACCACATAAGCTAACTGAATTCAACATTGTACAGACTTGATTAAAGACTCAAAAAAGGACGAAAACTTCAGGTATCCTATTGTAACTGGCGATGGGACGTGGTGTTTTCAGTATGATACAGAAACCAAGCGTCAAAGCTCCGAATGGAAGCATTCAAGCGAAAAAAAAAACCTAATAAATCAGTGTGTTTGGTGGTTAGCAGGAAAAGTTTTGTGGAATTATTTTGTGCATTTTACCGCGGATTCAGGTGCGACACTGTGATTATCTGTTGATGGTGACAACTTACTTGTCGAAATACGTATACAGAATATGAACATTGATGAGGCAGGGGGTTTTATTTACCTTTTTCGAATAGTCGAGTTGCTAAATTTGACAATAGTTTGCAAAGAATAGAAAACAATTTGAAATAACAATTACCTTTTTCTATTGAAGCAGACTTATCTAACAGATTTATATTATGTGAAATGTATGATTCTACTTCATGTAAATTATATGATCTTAGTTCTTGTTCTTCTGCATTTGATTCCTCTAATCTCTCATGATTTAGTCTTTTTAAAATAACTACAGGATTAGTACATATATTGCTATCTTCCATTTTATGAACATCCTTTAAGTTACATGCTGTCGGTTTCTCTCTTTCTTCATTTGGTTTATGTATTTCAACCTCAGCACTTAATTTATCTAAGATAACTACAGGATTGATATGTACATTACTATGTTTGACGGGAGACACGTTTTTCGAAACTTCTTTCTTTCCCACTTTTGCATGTGAAGATGAACTGACGCACAATTGTTTCGGTTCTCTGTTAGTTTTATTTAATGTCTTATTTATTTCTGCCATTCTTGTCCATCCTGTGACATTACCTTTCACAGATTTCTTTTGGTTATGACTTTTTCTGCGTTTTCTCTTTTTAGCAGGTTTTTCGGAATTAACTTTTTCTTGTAAAAGCAACTGTGTATCTATTGTATTTAAACATTTTTCTTCTAGTATGTGAAGTATATTAACTTGTTCTTGATTGAGTGCGTCATTATCGCTTTCTGCTTCTTCTATGTTAATATCTTCTGTTCGTTTTTGACTTTCATAATTGAAACTATGACTTCGTACCTTAAAAGTGGAAGTCCTTACCTAAAACAATTAAAAATAAAATAATGTCAAAAATACGTAATAAACCAGAAACATATAAAAAAAAATTTTATGTACTACCTTGATTACCTATACATTAATATAATTTCGTTCAGAATTATTATACCATTGCATGTTTCTTGCAAAGAAGCTATGTAATTAAAAGCTTAAGCAAATAAATAACATTACATTCAAACTAACTCAAGATTAAAAAAATACAGTCGCATCTAAATGTTATGAGCAGGATACATTTGATGATTAATTCACAAATACACAGTCCGTCACAGAGAAAACCGAATTTTTTAAAATAGTAATTCTTAGTGGTGCCATCTATAAAAATTTTATTTTTATTATTGGAAAGAAGGAAATGAAGTTGATAAATATCAATTCGAGATCTCAGCAAAATGATTGTCCCTAAGGTAACATTTTAGTATCTACATTAATGAAATATCTCTCGGCTAATGGCTAAAATGATGTTAAGAGTCTACCATTACAGCAATTGTAAACCTTTTGGGCAAGATAAGTATGCATTATGATATAGACACTAATTTTTGTAATAGGTCTAATTATTACAAGTGCATAATATTTACTATAATATATTTTGCATATCATACCTTAACATCTAAAGACCGAGTACGCCTTGCCGATTCAATTTTTCTGTATTTTCTATTATATGTTCTCAATTCTACATCTTGTGATATCGAGGGCATGTCGAATGATGATATTGATGATTCTGAATCATCATCAATTATAGATTGTGTTTGTGTTAATCTATCAAATTTATTTCGATTATCACACAACCATTCAATAATCTTCAATCTATAATTATTATCTTCAAAATTGATTAATTTTTTATATAATTCATCATTGCTATCATTTGTAGTCTTTTTCCTACTGTATGTTTTTACATTTTCATCTTTTTTAAATACATAATTACTACTGCATGATCCCATTAACAAATCAAATGCATTTTTCTGCGCTTCATTTGGAGCATTTGATGATTTATGATATGAAATTGCCTTTGTCTTAGTTTTATGGCTTTTTGAAAATTTCTCTTTATTTATATCTGTAACATTATTTTTCTATGCATATTACAAAAAATCATTATTGATAAAAGAATAAATAATAAAGGTATAAACTTACTATTTTGGTTACATTCAAATTCCTTTTTAAATTTTTCAATAATTGCTTTAACACATTTTGATACAACTTCGATATTTTCACAGGGTTTATTTCTTTGTCTTTTTATTAGACTTTTGCACAAAGGACATGTTAATTTATTAGGTGTGTTATTAATAAATGTAGTTAAGCAGTCCTCGCAGAAAATGTGGTCACAACTTATTTGAACAGGATTACTTATGATATCTAAACTAAAAATTGAATTAAATGCAAAACGTATAATATCAAAAACGAAGAGAATTATTACCATATTGGACATTTTATAGAATTTCTTAATTTTATTATTTGAGCAATTAGTGCATTAACAGCAGAGGT
Organism: Dermolepida albohirtum; assembly: GCA_031893035.1. Classification (NCBI taxonomy): domain Eukaryota; kingdom Metazoa; phylum Arthropoda; class Insecta; order Coleoptera; family Scarabaeidae; genus Dermolepida; species Dermolepida albohirtum. Next base: position 50,739 of record JAVIWB010002263.1, on the reverse strand, counting down.
ATCTTCGTAAAATAACATTTTACTATGGCAAAACTTTTGGTAACTCTTTATTTTTCGTTTCTACACCTGTATTTCAACAAGTAAAACCATAAATATGTCTAAGAACTGAAAAGAACCGATAGAAACACAAACATAACCTAAGAACACAATAAAACATTAAAAAATGGCGGGAAAGAAATTTAACACATTCAGCAAAAATACTCCTAAACATAAGAGGGAGCTTTTTCAGAATTACAATCTTTTACTATTTTTCACAAATAGATGGAGTCCAAAATGAGATAGACAGTGGTGATTTGTGTTAATTCCGTTATACCTTCTTTATTAACTTTTAAAAATATATTAATCTTTTTTACATATTTTTAGAATTATTGAATTTTTAGTAGCAATATATGAAAGTGAAAATCTATTATACTTTCCTTAATGTTAGTAAAAGAAAAAATGCACATATCATCTGACCAAAGGCATTTTAATTACATTTTTTTCTAAACTACATCAATAAAAATTCAGTAAATCTAAATATTGCATAATTTAGTGCTTTATTGAAACAAGAAAGTTCGAGAAGATTTCTAAGTGTTATATTATTTTTTCGCAAATGCACATTAACACTCCTTAATTCAGTAAGAAACAGTATAGAAAAATATATAAAAAGCATAGAAATTTTTCATTATATATATTCATTATTAATAGGCTATGCTGGAAGCATTGCCACATCTAAATACAAGTATCTGGTCATACCAACATACATAAGTACTTGTTTTTACTATTCCATTTAATGAATTTCCACAAAATTTATTAATAATCGCTATTAATTTTATAAGCAAATTTATCTGGAAAGATTTAATTTACATAATTATAATCAATCTCTAAAAAATACCTAAGGAATTAAAATTTTAAAAACTTAATCACTTAAGGTTGATATATAACCCCTTTCCGCATTCATTTTCGCATTCTGTATACGTATTTCGACAATAAGTTGTCATCATCAGCAGATAATTAAACAGTGTCGCACCTGGAAAACTACAGCAAAACTCGCACGAAACAAACTTCGTAGACGATCTGTACCGTCAACAGTCAGAACGCACACAGTATCTGTTGATGATGATAACTGAGTTGTCGAAATACGTATATAGAATTCGAAAATTAATGGGGAAAGGGTTATTTATCAACCTTATGTGACTAAGTTAATCATCGACAGGCTCCATCAAAATTACCTATTTGAAAAGCATTTATTCCGAATAAACGTTAGATAAAACAAGAAGCATATGAAAGGAATATTTCACCAATTAAATAGTTTTATTGTCCTCTTCTTCCTAATTACTGCATTGTAGAATAGGAAGCAAAATACTATTTCAACATTTTTACGACAGAAAACCTGTACTTTATACACATACTTCTCCAAGTGAGGTGATATGTAAGTTACAGCCGCTGACATGACAGCTTCCTTTCATGTAATAATGCAAGCTAAGCTCTATTTTTTATATATGTATACAGATGGGCAATACATATTGTAATCAAGTGTTAATTAGAAAGTGTGTAAACACGGTTTGACATGAGTTATACCCAATCAGTCCTCTAGTTATCTTCAAGCGTTATTTTATGGTAAAAACCATTGTGAACACGGCGAAAAAATAAATTTGCTTAAGATTAAATGTAAAGTGGAATTTAACTGGCGCAGTCACTAAGACTTGACCAGCACTATTGAAGAATTAAATACGTCCTCCATAGTGCATGTGAATTTAAATTATTTAGATCAAGAAAACGTTTGTAAACGTGGACTTACAAGAAAAATAACACACAGACTGGACTATCCATTCGAAAGACATTTAAACTGGGAGCAACTACCAAAACGATCAAAATCTCGTCAAGGTATCCATAAACTTTATAAATGTTAAGAAAAACAGCTTTCCAAAAGGGCAATATTGTGCGTGAATAAATAAATACAAGTGATCCAACCAAGAAAATAATAAAAGTCAAGTAAACAAACCAAGGAATCCATGGAAACCACTCTACTGATTCGAAAGCACTTTTTTTTTTACTTTTGTGAGAAAGCAATTGAAATAAACGACACAATGGAAGATATATACTTTTGAAACAAACAAATTAATAAGGTTGCATGTCAGTAGAAGACGTTACATCAGAAGTTCAATTAGCCAAGCGGAAATATACATTATTTCGACATAAAATGGTGAACTGAATACCTTACCATTATTTATCAATGCATATGAAGCTTTGATTAAAACAGACTACGATAGAGCGAATAGAAAGAACCCAATAAATACATATATTATAAGAATAATCAAATTAAGGTTAATTAGAGAGAAAATTAAAAACCTGGCAAGACATAAAAAAGTTCCGGGCTAGAACCGTGTCTTCGATAATTTTGCAACCGGCGTTTTGTCACCACTTGTATGTGGTATCTTCAGGACTTAGGTATTGCTAATCCCTTCGTTGTTGCACTGAGACTGACAACGAAAGCAGTAGCAGCAGTTAGGTCCTGAAGATGCCCCATACAAGATGAAAAAAGTATGGATAACGAGCGCAACCAATAGATATCGACTCAAGTACGAGCTGAATAAGGCAGACAGCATTTGAACCGTCTACGTCACAAGAAAAATGGAAATTTGAAGAATTGCATCAACAAAACCAAACCATCAAATCAACCGGAACAATAAAATTAAAAACGCATTTAGAATTTAATCATTTGCATGGGAATAGTTTATCTAATACTTATGTACCAGAAATTAATGCAAAATGCTTAATTAATACTGGAAAATCAGTTTCATCCATTTCAATGAAAATAGCACAAGAAAAATTTCTAAAATATATCAATATTCACCATTTTAAGTAACCACAATGCATGGCACTACTTATCATAATTATATTCTTAAGATACCTTCTTTAAATGAAGGTATTTCAAGAATATAATTATACACAATTGGACTCAATGAGTTCAGCAATCCTTCGACGCTGCACCTTGCCAGAGATAAACACAAGCGAACTAACTGATATAAGGTGACGAATAGAAAAGAATGCTTTCGAGATGACGAACGGGATAATCTGGAAGTTATAAATGCCATATAAAATTAACGATTGAAGATTTAATAGGAATACACACAAAAAACGATCAAATAAAGAGTTGAAATTTTAATCTGTGAAGATATGCTATCAATAAAAATCTAGATCAACTTTATTCAATTGTAAACAATGCCAAAAATTTGGGTGATACAGTCGATGCAAATTCTCAAAAAAGAGAGGCTTTTAAAGTTGAACTATAAAATACATTCTTTCCTACAAGAATATATCTTGTTGGGGATAGGTTCAAAAGCAAACTTTTTCAATTCCAGAACATATTCCAATAGTTTACATTATTTTTGCACACCGATATTCTGCGAATTAAGTATCCGTGAATAGCCGAGGATTACTATACTGATGCTTTAATAAATTAAGAGACTTCAAAAAGTAAATTGGTTTATATTGGAAATGCATCATTCCATTGTTTCTTTCTAACCATATTTTCATTAGTATTAAAGGCAATACTAGTTAGCTGATTTTACTCGTTTCGTAACTTCAATAAAGATGGTGTTGGAATTTGAATCAGCCTGTATGTTTCTAACCAGTCTGCTTTGGAAATATGTTGCAGCTTTTTTAATTGACGATATACCTATTTGACATCTTTGAAGTAAAACAAATACGTAAATATGTCTGTCAATCATTTTTGATCATTTCAAAATTACGTTTGGCCAGTTTTCTTTTCACAAAAATAAAAATGTTTTGCCAATACACTGCTCTAAATTTTCGTCGATGTTATAGGACAATATTTACCCGCAAAATGTCAGTTTCATAATAAGTACGTTAATATTTGCTAAAAAATATTATACTTTTAGGTCTGTATGGAAAAACGTTCCTATGGGCCCACCCGATCCGATTTTAGGTGTGACCGAAGCATTTAGAGCGTGCAAAAATCCGAAAAAAGTCAATTTGGGCGTAGGAGCTTATCGAGACGACAATAATAAACCTTTCGTTTTACCATGCGTTAGGAAAGCAGAGAAGATACTGCAAGGCATGGATTTAAATAAGGAATATCTGCCAATATCAGGCATGCCTGAATTCTGTAAACTCGCGGCAATGTTCGCTTTAGGAGATGATAGCGAACACATTAAAAATGGATTAATAGCAAGCTGTCAAAGTCTATCTGGCAGTGGTGCCTTAAAACTCGGTCTGGAATTTATAAAACATCATTATCCTGGACCAAAAGTAATACACGTTTCTACCCCAACGTGGGGAAATCATATCACGATGTCTAAATTTGCATATTTAGATGTAAAACAGCATAAATATTATGAACCTAAGACGTGCTCTCTTGATTTTAATGGGTTAATGGACGATGTTTCGGTAATTAAATTTCAATATTAATTTATTAATAATAAATTAAAAATCAAATAGGATACGTATTAGGTGCATTCGTGACTTGTTTTTAAGTTGAAGAAGCTTTTAATGTTTCAAACAAAAAAAACTTGTAAGTATTTTTGTATATTTCTGCTTTCATAACAAATTCATTTAATCGTCACTTACGGAATAAATGAATACATTCTAAATACGACGTGTAAACCTCTGCAGAATTCCATAGTTTCTTCTAGGTTTTCGGATTGGAACCTTTTACTAACTAGTTTCATGTGGAATCAATTTCAGTGCAACAACGATAAGATCAACAACAGTCTTAAAAACGCCCCTTGTAAAAGTAGACGAAACATCAGCAAGTGAAGTAGCAGAGCCACGAGGTTTCCCCCCAAAAGCCAGGAGAAACTCTAAATACATTATTTCCGATGGTCTGCCTCTATCCTTTATCATTTCATGTTGTTTAATTTGGTTATGAGTGAGTTCTCTTTTCTTTAAGACATCAGAAATTGTATTCCAAGTTTTTCTTAGTTTTCCTTACATTCTGATGTAAAAGCATGTAAAGCACTTTCTTATAGTAAAATTACGCAGATTTTCACGGCTGGTGTCACTTGTAGCACAAACTTCTTATGAGTTTCGCCTATTATTGTAACAGGCGATGTTTCGCTGTTCATATTGTCAGCTTCTTCATCATCAACATCTGCTGTTCTTATTTTTGTAATATTATATTCATTAAGTATTTCCTTGATGTCGCTTTTCTTCCTCCAAACGTTTAACATCGCTGATTGTTTCTGTTTTATATATTATACCTAGTCAAGTCATAAATACTGGTTCACAGAAAAATCGACGCCAAATGAAAACGAATTAATATTAAAAAAATTTTTTTTTTTGTTTTTATTGGGTTATTCAATGGCTACAAATCTTAGAACAACTTATTCGAAATGACTTCCATTTGCCTTCCAGCACGACTTGAGACGATGTGGCCACTCATCAATCGCGAGACGCACTTCATGCATGGGGAAATTGTCCACTGCACGGACAAGGGCTCGCTTCAACGACTCAATATTTGGGTGTCGAGTAGAGCATGCCATGCCCTCTAATACGGACCACAATTTGTAATCCAACGGGTTTAAGTCTGGACTACCAGCTGGCCAATCACCCGTTGATATGATGTCCGGACCGTTGTTTTTGCTTTGCGAGCTGGAGCAGAGTCTTGCTGAAAAGTCCATTGGTCTTATTGGTGAATATTGATTGGTTGAGAGGTTTCACAATGGGTTCCAAGACGGCCGATGTTTCTACTCCTTTCTCGCAAAAATGGAGCTTGGTAATGCCATCGTAGCTCACTCCCTACCATACCATAACAGATGCGGGATGGTGACCTCTTTGAACCCTCGGGATGAGTTGGGATGCTTCTCTGGATGACCGAGCATACACACGATCGTTCTGTTTATTGAACGATTCTTCTACGGTGAAGATTTTCTCTTCAGTAATCAGAATTTGTCTGTGAGCGTTCTTCGCGTACGTTTTTCCTTCAATGCGGCCGTGAGCAGGTGTCCATTGTGTCGCTTGTACGCCCTGAGTCCCAAATCTTCTTTGATAATGCGAGACATGGATTTTTGCGAAATTTGCATTTCCCGCGACAAGATTTTCTGTTTTCGCAGCGGTTTTCGATCGATTCGATTCTTCACGACTTTGGTCGCTTTCGGAGTTCTCACAGTGCGCGGACTGCCGGATCTTTGACAGTCTCGTACTGCACCAGTATCCTCAAACAACTTCACAGCACGATACACAAAATTGCGAGTGTTTCCAAGCGGTCGCAACGTCCGAAAGATATCGCCTTTTTCCATGTTGCATTTTAGTAGGCCAACTATAACAATACGATTTTTGATGTCGCCCCATTCCATGATTGTAAACAATTAATGTCATAAACTTTTTACGTCACAATGAAGCATAAATATCAACTGTCAAATCGCAATCAGTACGAAATGGATGCGCCCATTGTTGTATTTGTAATGAGTGCGTTCAGTTGTGTACCAGTATTTATGACTTGACTAGATACATTTTCTGATATAATTCTTTCTTCCGAATTAAATAATAGACAATAATAAAAAATGGTATACCATGCCTTCGATAAAATTTTATTTATTAATCTTATTATTACTTTCCAATGTCACCAATTTATATTAAAATCATAGCTTAGTCCAAATAAGAATTTAACTAAAGGCACTGAGTTTTTACTTGTTCTAGAAAATGCCGGATGGTTCGATTATTATGTTCCATGCATGTGCTCATAATCCAACAGGTGTAGATCCATCCCATGCACAATGGGACGAGATATCCGTGCTGTGCAAAAAGAAAAAACATTATTGTTTCTTTGACATGGCATATCAGGGATTCGCATCTGGCGATGCCGATAATGACGCATATAGTGTATGTTTGATGGATTTAAAGTGTAAATAAAGTTATAAAATAATTTTTAATTCACTACAGCTTAGGAAATTCGTCAAAGATGGGAATTCTATAATGTTAGCCCAGAGTTTTGCTAAAAACATGGGGCTCTATGGTGAAAGAATCGGATGTCTAAATATATTGACAGATAACAAAGAACAAACAGCAAACATTATGTCACAATTAAAAATAATAGTAAGAAGTCAATATTCAAGTCCACCGGTGAATGGTGCTAGAATTGTTACGAAAGTTCTAGAAGATCCTGTACTAAAAAACGACTGGTATGTTATGCAAAATATATCTAAAAAGTACTGTTAACTTGTATTGTAATTTAAAAAACATTGACGTAATTATAATTTAATCTGGCTTGTACGTGGGATTTCGTTTAAGTTTTGCATAGCAGGATATAGAGGGCGCCATTAATCAAATGTCAGTATTTAAAATTAATCTCCGTCTTCGGTTAACCTAAATCCAAAGTTTCAGTGCGATACGTGTAGTGTTGTAGCTACAACGAACTGTCCAAGTCGACATTTTCATTGAAAAATGGAATTACATCGAGAATATCTTCGAGAAAAATATTTTATAATTTTTGAAGGCAATTATCTCAATAAGAATGCCTCGCCAAGTTAGTTTCTGTTTTCGGCAATGAATCACCACATCTGACAAGAATTTGCCGTTAGTATGGAGAATTCAGAACGTGGACGGGTTAGTTTTAGCGACGATCCAAGAGCAGGTTCACAAAAAACGGCAGTCACTTAGGAAAACGTCGATACTGTATGCAAGATCATCAACGAAGATCGACATGTGACATATCGCCAGATTGAAGCATTATTGGAAATTTCAAAGAGCCCAATTAAAAAGAAATTCACGTAAAGAATTGTGTGTAAAAAAATTAGTTTCCCGTTGGATACCGTCTCTGTTGATCGAAGAATCCCGAAAACTCTAAAAACGTGTACGACATTGTCAATTGTGATGAATCTTGAATTTATTCATACGAGCCAGAAAATAAACGGCCATCATTTGTGACAAAAGTCATCCATTCTCGAAGTGTCTCCAAAAAGATGGTCGCGACACTTGTCTTGTCTCCACCAAGGCAATGTAAGTTCGCACACAGCACGCAAGACAATTGAATTTTTAACGCAACAAAACGTCGAATTGTTGGACCATCCTCCGTACAGTCCGGACCTAAGTCCCAACGATTTCTTTAATTTTCCGAAAATCAAGAACGGACTGAATGGTCAAAAATTGCAGTCGTCAGAAGAAGCAGTCGATGACTTCAGAAACCCAATTTTAACTGTACCAACAAAGAAGTGGAATAACTGCTTCCAGAGTTAATTCGAGCGCACGCAGATGTACATTAATCTTTGTGGAGAATACTTCGAACAACAATTAAGTCTTTAACAGCTATTTGTTTTAAAACTTAAAAGACACGTACTGGCCATTGTGGTGTAGTGGGTTGGTATCTATTCATTGACCTATGAAACAAATAATTACATTTACGGATAATCGGACTTGACTTTCTGGATAGATTCCATACTAAATATTTTAATCATTATTAAAAAATGCTGTTCTTGTAGGAGAAAAGAATTTAAAATAATGGCAGAACGAATGAAGGGTGCGAGAGTTGCACTAAAAAATAATTTAAAAAAGGAAGGTTCTACGAGAAACTGGGACCATATCGCCAACCAAATCGGTATGTTCTGTTTTACGGGCTTAGATGGTAAACAGGTAATTTTTTCATTATTGCGTACAGAATATTTTTGTTTCAAAATACATATTTTCGTATTAGGTTGAGAAATTAATTAAAGAACATCATATATATTTAACCAATAATGGTCGTATTTCCATTGGGGGATTAAACTCGAAAAATGTTGAGTATGTCGCACATTGTATGCATCTGGTAACCAAGTAGAAGCATAAACTTCGATGTTCTGTATATTAAATTATATTTTGTATTTTTTATATTGAAAATTTGTATCTTAAAAAAAATAAACATGTAAAGGAACTGTTTAAGTAATTTGTTTCTTAATGAGAGATAAAAATTTCAAGGAAGATTCTTTGTCTCTCTCTGCGTAATAATATTCCTATACACAGTGTCCTACCTTACCTACATTGATTTTTAATAGGCCTTGATTTTGATAGTAGAATTGTCATTCAATGCGGCATTGGTATTAGTTTATATATGCAATACTATTATTATTGATTACTATCGTCATTAATAATTATGCCATTTACGAGTTGACCGGTATACATTTCGTATATAGTCCATCTAACTGAAATTTATTAGAAGATTATGTGAAAAAATGTATTCTGACCGTGCGATACTCCATCACATGATATTTGCTAGTCTATATGTGTGGGTATAAAAGAAAGACCAATTGTGAACATTTCAATAAAGGAGTCTTTCAAAGATACAGACAAGTCTAGGAATCAGTAATGCCAGATGAAAATTTGCTATCGCGGTAGACTCTGCTTAAAAAAGCAGTAAATGGCACTACCAAACGGTACCCAAGGAACAATTTTTAAATTTCGCGGGTGTTTTAAGTTGCCCAAGGAAAAAATAACTGCATCTAAAATTATATTTTATTTTATTACAGCATGAATATTAATAATTAAGGTGTATATTTCAAAATCAAAATTAAAACGAAAACCGTACGCATTAAAAACATGTTATTTCCTAATTTCTTGAATGAATTGAAATCATAGCTAACCTTTATTTTTACTACTACCAACTCAAAACTTCCGCGTAATTTAAAAATTGTTCCTTGGGTATCTTCATTAATATTTCGGTTAATTCTTAAATTTCACGTGGAGGAAGTATAAAATTAAAATTTAAGGAATGATTATTTTTTAAGCATTTGTTTTAAACAGAGAGGAGATGTAATAATTACAAAAAATAAATTATTATTAAATAACAATAACCATTGATATTTAATAAATATTATTACACAATATTTAGCTTTATTAACAAAATACACTTTTTAATAAAAGTTATTCTTCCTAAATATTTTTAGTCATTAGTCGACCCAAATCATTGTTCGGATTGAAATTGAAACAGATACAGACCAGGTCATTATCATAAAAAGGTTTACTATCTAAATCGCAATGATTGCTCTATATTTGTAGCGATGTCAAAGTAGAAAGAGAGCTCTTGCATGTTTCATTAAAAAAAAAACGAACAATGGTGTGCATAGTGTGCAAATCAAATAGCATACGAGTGTGTTTACATTTTCGGCCTGATAAGAAAAAACTACAATAGTACAGCATTCTATTTTCTTGCCATAAATATTTTTTTAAGATTTTACTTTCAAGCCACAGTAGCAAATGCGGTCAGCTCCATGCGATCTTCACGGTTGTATTTTTAATTTAATAATTAAAGAAAATTGCAAATATCTACAGGATTGACTTGCACAGATGACTTGATATATTTAAAAAACTTATTAAAAACTTTTTTGTATATCTATCAGAAATCGATATATTAGCAAGTTACATTAGTTTTTGTATATACTGTATAATTGTCTTTATTGTATTTATGGATATATTTGAATTCATTTATTTCATTTTTAGTAAATGGGACTTTTTTGTGTTCTTTTTACGAATGAATAAATGGAAATTTTATATATATTTTTATTGGTTGTCTTTATGTTTTTGAAAGTACTGTAAGGCAATGATTGCAATGAAATAAACAAAACTGCGTACCACTTCTATAAAATATGGTTATTGTTCATTTTAACGTAAAATTTTATTTACTAGGTACCACTCGTTGTTTTATGTAGATAGTAAAAGTTATTTCTCATTTATATTTGAATGGCCCTCGTATATCCCTATTATAGGTGATCATAAAGAAAAATATTTGTTTAAATATTATCCGTATTCTAAATTAGTATTTAGTATATATACTACCAATTCATTTTAGTTTTATATTTTCGATATCCGCAATAAGTTGTAAACCTTGCGATCCGTAGAAATCAATTTTAAAACATCTGTTAATGCGTAAAACACCTTTTTGACCAAAAATCAAATAGTTCATTCATAAGTATGTATATTATGTAAATACATAAGTTCCGCCGAATACAATGCGCTCTATACACCTCAAGTCATCATAGTTTCAATGCAGTATATATGTATGTATCTCTGGATTCGAATTCAGCGTGAAAACCGATTTGGATCGGTTCTCCGAGTCCGAGCTGTGAAACGATCCTGGATTCGGATTCGATCATTCCAGGAGAATCAATTTATAACTCGATTTTCCTTACCGAGTGTTTTTGGATTCGATTCGTCCAGCACTAGTTGTTATTTGTTATTGTTCTAACTGCTAATTTATTATATTTATTCATCCTTGTAAGTTTACATTTAGGTAACCTACGTAGGCAGCTTTTACATTTGTTATTTACAGGTTAGGTATATAGTACACTATCGCACCTGACAGCATTATATAGTATTTAATTTGACATCCTACTTCATCTCGACATTTTATTTCATACGATAGTGATCACGTTAATTGGAAAACATTCCTGATTTAAATTAAAAATCTTGTATTGAAATCCTTTGTCTTTATATTCAATAGTTTCGTCTGTTCTGTTAAGTATATAGTGCGACCAACTTTATTTGGCCGACGGAAAAAATGTGAACTAATACGCGAAACTCTTTACCTCTCACCTCCTTAACCAATATATTCAGCTGAAGTACAGTCAAGTATATCATATCTATTTTGATTTATTTGTTTGAGTTTATAGGTTAGTTTGCTGTATAATCTAATAGGCTGCAGTCATAACCTCACAATCACATGTCAAACTTTTGAATTAAGCGCCCCAAATTTTTTCTCGGAGTGTATCTTTTAAAACAATCGTGCTGCTTGACTGGCCAAATTGAATTGGTTGTAGCATAGTTGTCAGAATACTTTGTACTTCAGTTTTCCGATTATAAATATTAATTTTAAGTGTATATGGTTATAAAACAACTGAAATATACAAGCGGAGGGATTTTCTTATCGACTACTTAGGTAGCTGTCATACCAGACATCACTTCATATTATAATTTAAGAAACCGCTTTAAGTGCCTTAATTATAACTAATAGTTTTAAGTTTTATTATATGCGAAATTTTATAATCAGAATGTTAACTTGTAAAATTAATTCCTAACTCTATTTTATTATTATTATGGAATATTACCATTCACAGGAATTGGGAATCTTAAAGATCTTAGCTTAAATCCTTACAAGATCAAATTAACTCAATAACAGAAGCCTTTATCAAATTTGTCAAATTGATAAACATTGGTATATTGTCATCATACTTTATATTAGAAAATTTAGACCAAAATTTGTAAATATTATCGGTATTTGGAATTATATCTAGATAACTTGGCAAATTGCCATTAGATGTTTCGTTCGTTCGAGCGAAAGGGAGAGGTAATGCTTTTTCTACCACTTTTCTGTATCGAAAATGTATGGCAAGCCCACAGAGAATCATTCGTTAATAACGTAGTTTTCCTGAAGAGAGGTGAATTCCTCGAAACGCGTAGTAAACAGAATGTTATCAACATTTGATTGATTCTTTTAACGTTCACCTAATGGCAATTTGAAAAGAAGTGTCGTCTATTTACGTAATGGTAACTTAGTTACCTATTTTAGCAAGACGATACGTCCTTGTTCTTCCGTTCGTTTGAGCGAAAGAGGAAGATAGTGTTTTTTCTATTAGTATTATATAGCTCTAGAACTCTTTTAACACTAAGCAATGATAGCCAACGGGTTTTGCAGGAATAAAATATTTTATGGGCTTTAATATTATAAAAATCTTGGAATGCTTTAAACTTGGAGATTCTTTTCGGGATGCTACTGAAGTTAATTATAAGTAGTGTTTCTACAAAGTTTAGAATTTTATTGTAGACGTTTGAAACGCAAAGCTGTGATAAATACACTTTAAAGCAAAAATATCGAGAATTATGTCTATAAATTTAAAGCTATTGAGTTATGCCGTCCCATCATATTTCTGACACCGTTTACAGCAAAAATAAATAAGGTTTGATGTACAAGGAATTTCGCTTTCAACAAAAAATGCAACAATTTGAACAAATAAGACATGCTTGAGCACTTTCTACAGGACGAAGAGTTAAGAAACAGTTTTGAATGTTATTATTAGTTACGACTCGGCCTATTAAACGCCAACGTTTCATTGTGGTTCGATTAGTCGTCTCGTCAATAATTTATTAGCCTTTAAAATTCCAATTGAAATCCAAAATGAATAACCGCCTGCTATATTTTTGATTATATTTGATGGTTGTGTATACGCTGACTTGTAGTTAATAACACAAGTTTACCTGACGAATAGTGAATCTCTGGAACATATGGGTTAACAACAGGGTGTTATTAATATTTGAATGATTCCTTTTAACATTTATGTTTGACAAGTCACCGAGATAGTCTGTCTACACACGCTCTGAGAACTTTGTTTCCGACATGAGAGATAGACAAGTTCTCGTTCTGTCGTTCAAATACATTCGTGTGGTGTACGGGAGAGGAATGCAATGTTTTTTCACTTTAAACATTAAACACGTAACGGTTTTAAGAATTTCGAAGGACGAACTTCTTACCACATCAACGTCTTAATTTCTATCAATGATTTTTTAATATCATTGGAAATTCTTTTTGTCTCGAGTGTTGTTACTGATGAAGCTTTCTCGAAATACAATTACAAATTTTCATAATCACTTGTCAGTAAACGTGTGGGTTTGCATTATTGACGTTTATTTGATATGATTTTTCTTTTAGCCTTCGAGGCTGTTCGGAGAGTCATAGCATGTACTTCTGGAAAATGCTTCTTTAAGAAAGACGAGATATGTGGTTGATACACGATAGTCTCTTAGATACACTATGTATTACAATAGGTGGAAAGAACGAAAAGGGTTCTGATTTTGCCCGCCAATGTCTCTGGGTCTAAACCCATTGGATTTCTTCTTCTGAGATCACCTAAAATCTTTGATTTACGATATTGCAATGTAGAACATTGAACGACTACAAATTCCCCAAACTTTTTAATACACTTGGCATTCGAATGTTATTTTAGCTAGAGAGACATTTTCAACATTTATTATAAATTAATTTCCTGTTCTATAAATTTTTTTTTGTCAAATGTTTAGAAAAACTACTCTCAATAATGTGTAATTATTTTTTATAAACACATGAAAATGCATTATTTTGATCAGTTCAACGTTTTTATTAACTTATTTATATATATACCTACATATATATATATAATTTTGATCAAGACAAAATCGTTATTAACACAATTACATGTCCTAAAGCAACAATTTTAAAAATATTATTTTGTATATTAGTTATGTAGGCTTGGAATTTCTTTTTAATTTTTATAAAAAAATTTAATAGATACCTTATTGTCGAGCATGTGAAAGAATCGTGCAGTATAAGTTTGTGACGCATATATGCTGAAATAATTCCTGGCATAATATTGATAAGAACAAAATTTTCTACAAAACATTTAAATGACATACTAAAGGTCAAAAAGGTCTTACAGAACGAAAAATAAACAACTACTATACCTAAATGTGACCTAACGCAATTGCAAGCTTAATTTACACCATGAAAATCGCTAAATGATTGAAGTCTAAAGTTAAATGTTCACAAATAAATATTCACATTATTATTTAATTTTGTTTTATTGGTATGACTCCATATAATTACAATAATTCCAACTTTAAATATATCTAATTGGACATTTTAATAGTAACAGATGTTATCTGCATTGTAATAATGACTGGATGAAGAGGGAGGGATAAAACAAATTTCAATAAGGTAGTTAAAGTGACCAAGGTGTTCTATTAGTTAAAGTACGTGTAGCAGTTCTCTTCAAGAAAAAATGTCTATGAAAAGTGCCTTTCTATATGTTGTAAATAGAAATAGTAATAGTATAAATTATGTTTGCCAGCGAGCAAGGTAAGCAAAATATAATTGAAGTTTATTATATAAAAAACAAAGTCGATCTAAAATTACTAATTTCAATTGTTCTTTCATAAATATTAGTTCATTTTGGTCCCATGTGGAAATGGGTCCGCCGGATGCAATTCTAGGCGTAACCGAAGCTTTTAAGAGGGACACTAACACAAAAAAAGTTAATTTAGGGGTTGGTGCTTATCGCGATGATAATGGTAAACCTTATGTATTATCGTGTGTAAGAAAAGCAGATCAACGTTTAATTGAAAGACTGTTAGATAAAGAGTATTTGCCCATATCTGGCACTTCAGAATTTTGTGAGCGTAGTATTAAACTTGCTTTAGGAGATAATTCTGAAGTGGTAGCAAATGGTTTAAATGCCACAGTACAGGGAATTTCTGGAACTGGTTCACTAAGGATAGGAGCAGCATTTTTAAAATCATTTTTCCCTGGAAACAAGGAAGTGTATCTGCCAGTACCCACATGGGGCAATCACATTCCAATATTCAAACACGCTGGATTAGATGTAAAATCATATACATTTTATGACCCAAAAACTTGTGGATTTGATTTTAAAGGTGCCATGGATGATATTTCTGTAAGTAAACTTGATTTCTATTAAATGTTAAAAATATATTGTGTGATGTATCCTTATTGTAATATATATCATTTTGATGATGTAATTTTTGGATTCTAATACTTCACTTATTTGTAATATAGAAAATACAAATATACCTATGCAATTATTTAACCAAATTACATCACGTAAGTATTTACTACTTTTTCAAACTATATCTGCACTAGAAGGCAAAAGCAATTTGTAAGCAATGTCACCTTAGCTTGAACTGTAATGAAAGCTCATTCTAAAATTTAAAAGTGTAGGATTATGAAAGAAAAACTCTCAAATAAGGGGTGATTGGGATGTATTTAAAATTGATTGGGTTTATAAATGTATTGAAATTAAAAATATAGTAAAAATAAAATCTACATAAACTAAATTCGCAATTTTACAGTCTTTCAGCAATAATATTTTTAGTAAATACATGTATTATATGCTATTCCTGTAATGAATACCCATATATTATTGTAGAAGATACCAGAAAAATCTATAATACTTCTCCATGCATGTGCTCATAATCCGACAGGTGTTGATCCGCGTCCTGAGCAATGGAAAGAGATGTCACAACTTATTAAGAAAAAGAACCTTTTCCCATATCTCGATATGGCATATCAAGGATTTGCATCTGGCAACATTGATAAAGATGCTTTTGCGGTAAGCTTTATTAAATATTGTAATAAATATATGAAAATCCTTATTAAATAATTAGGTAAGATTATTCCTACAAGATGGCCACGAAATTGCCCTTGCACAAAGTTTTGCCAAAAATATGGGTTTATATGGAGAAAGAGCTGGTGCATTTACAGTTGTGACAAGGTCTAAAGAAGAGGCTGCCAAAGTACTCTCACAAATAAAAATCTTAATTAGGCCAATGTATTCTAATCCACCTCTACACGGTGCCAGAATTGTTAATGAGATTCTTGGGGACAGTGAACTTAGAGCAGAATGGTAAGTTAATACACAATGTTAAGTTACTTTACATTCACAATCAAATTAAAAAAAACACTATGCTCAAACAAACTTGAGGCAAAATGATCTAGATTTAAAATTCTTCATAAAAATTATAGACAGTACGTTGACAGTAATTTTAACGTGACACCAAATACAGAAATCATAAATACTATATTTTCCCTTTGTTTTTTCCATTAATATTAAATTCTAATGCATAGACATTGTAATGTTTTTTACTATAACCACTTAAGTGTAATCAGTAACTGATTACATATGATCAAACTTGAGTGTCATGTACGTATTCATTAATGTTTGCTACTGAAATGTATGCAACCAAATCTATAATGTTTCCTACACTAATTTTTGAAAATTAATATAAATATTTGTCAGTGGCGTAACATTCACAAACAAGCAATTTAATCATTGAAAAAGAAAATTTTACATTTCTATATATCCAATTTGTTTATAGTTTTATTGCATATTGTATATTAAAATTGGTTTTACACAAATGGTTTTTATAATTTAAAATTTAGAAAGAAAAATATATACTTGATGCGACTTTAAATAAAAGAATCGATGAAGTGAGTTAAACTTATAAATAATATGTACGAGGATAGTTTGACAAGTAGTGAGAATGACACATAGGCGGAGCTCTAATTGGTAAAACAAATGCACTGTAATTTAGGTTGCCTATTTATATGTTTACATTCCGATATTTAGATAAATCGGTTGATTAGTTTATTTTTGACAGCTGATTGAAAAAGAAGCAACACGTCGTTTTGTTTAAATGGAAAAAGCAGAGTATCGTGCGGTGATTAAATACTTCGTAATTAAGGGTATGAAAGCTACCGAAATAAAAGATGAGTTACGGTAAACATCAAGTGAATCTGCCCCATCATCCGCCACAAAAAGTAGATGGGTAAATGAATTTAAACGTGGTAGAACAAGCTGTGTTGATGAAGCGCGCTCTGGAGCACACAAAATCGTGACTTCTAAGGAAATGATTATAAAAATCCATATTATTACTCAAGATCGACGACTCAAAGTGACAGAGATAGCAGACATGGTAAACATTTCAACAGAATGCGTACACCACATTTTAACGAAAAAATTGGACCTTTCCAAGCTTTCGGCAAGATGAGTGCCGCGATTGCTTACGACTGATCAAAAGTTCACTCGTTTGCGCATTTCCAATGAGTGTTTGGACCTTTATAAGCGGAATCCGGTTGATTTTTGTAGGCGATTTGTTATTTGCGATCAAACTTGGATACACTACAGTACACCCGAATCTAAACAACAGCTGAAACAATGGTTAGAACGTAGTTCTGCACCTCCAAAGAAAACGAAAGCCACTTTATCGGCAAACAAGGTGATGGCATCAATTTTTTGGGATTCAAAGGGCACTTTGCTCATAGATTACCTTCAGAAAAGTACCACAATAAACGGACAATATTATGCAGAACTTCTACAAAAATTAAATGTTGAGATTCGTGCTGAATGGCAAAGAAAAAGATTCTGTTTCACCAAGACAACGCTCCCTCGCATACCAGCACAGTTGCGATGTCAACAATCCACGAGTTGCATTTCCAATAAGTACCGCATGCGCATTATTCGCCGGATCTGGCCCCTTCCGACTTCCACCTTTTTCCAAAATTGAAAACGGCACTAGGTGGAGAGAAATTTTCGTCTAACGACGAGCTTATCATTTTCGTAAATGAACATTTTGTAAGCCTTCCGGAATTGCATCTTAGAGATAGCATAAGGGCATTCGAGCACCGTTGGCATAAATGTATTGCTCTTTTAGGAGAATATATTGAAAAATAAAAATTATTTTGTATTTAAAAAATTCGTTTTTCTTTTCCATTCTCACTACTTGTCAAACTATCCTCGTATAGTGAGACATTAAACTAATAGAAATTAATTAAAGCTAAAAAATATGAACTATTACAAAATCAGAATAAAAAAATTAGTACAGAAATTGTCAAAATTTATTGAATGCTCCCTGTACTTCTGGAAGATGTGTCCTTTTAAAAAAGAAGAGATTAGATTATTTCTCCATATCTAGTTTAATGGAATTTCACAAAGTAACAACCTCAACAATCAACTATTTAAAAATTTGTATTTATTTTTTACCGTTATTAGAATATTACGTATAATGTACAGGTTAAAAGAAGTTAAGGAAATGGCCGATAGAATTATATCCGTCCGCACGAAATTACGTGAAAATTTGAAGAAAGAAGGATCCACTCGTAACTGGCAACATATCACCGACCAAATTGGAATGTTTTGTTTCACGGGAATGACTCCTCAAAATGTATGTATATCTAATGCAATAATGTAAATATTTATATTACACAAGTCGTCAAAGATCACAGAATGAAACACAATTATTTCTTGCAGGTCGAAAGGTTAACCAAAGAATTCAGCGTTTATCTAACTAAAGATGGTAGAATTTCAATGGCGGGCGTTACATCTAAGAATGTAGAATATCTTGCCCATGCAATGCATCAAGTTACAAAATAATTTGGAGCTCGCAGATTTTATACATACATGGATGTAATGAATCATCTGCAGTTTAAATCTCTGTAAAAATATAAGTTTAAATTTATTACATGCTCAAAATTAGAATTCCCAATGCTTCTTATTGAAGAATGGGTATTTATTACATCCAAATGGTAGTGGAATATGTACAGATTTTATTGTGTTTTTAAGTATACTTTATTTAGGATTTGAAATAAACATTGTAACAACAATTATCTAAATTGTACCATATTATTCTGTTACTCATTGAACAACAGAATTCTCTGTTATGCTCTTGGTATTCCTAAAATATAACTTATGTTTGTGTTTTATCTTTGGGCATAAGAATAATGTGGTCACTTTTTAAATAACACTGCTCCGTGAATGTAAACGCATTTTTATATTATATTTTGAATAGATATTTGTGTATAAAATACATATATATTTTCTGGACTTTATTTTGCATTTGTATTTTATGCTGTATAAATAGCATACTGCATTTATTGTTTATAAGAGTTTTTATTTGTAATTCTGCTTTTGTCACATAAATAAAAGATTAGGAAAAAATGTAATTTTTATTATATAATAATAGAACAATTTGTTTTTTTCTATCTGTACAGCTTATATTCAATATATTTACAATAGTGATTCTCTATATATATATTACTTGAGCAATATTCAATAAATAATTTATAAATAAATCACAACAATCATTTTAAAAATGCCATATCAACAGGAATAAATGAAGTTTATTTTACTGTAAAATGTTCAATAAAAATCGAATATGAAAAATACTTTTAAATTTACACATCACGAAAACGGTGCAACAAATATTCAACTATAAGAAAAGAATTGAATAAAGCTTTGAACTAAAAACATTAAATCATACATCAGGTGAAGGTAAAACGAAACTAAAATACAACTGTCAGTCGTTTGGATCCTCTTCTATTGGTTCATTACCTACTACTGTCTGTTGACACACCTTCACATTTAGGGGCTTGTATGTAATGTCATCTACATGAGGCATGTTATATAATCCTGTAGATGGGTCTAAGGTGCCAGCGCTATTACTTGAATCCTCGTAAGTTTCTAATTTAATATCAGGTAGCACTTGCCCAGACGGTTTTTCTTCTATGGAATATATAAGAAATTTTATTTATTAATATTGAGTATACAGTAAAGTATGATAACGATGGTATAATTATTTATATTGTTTTAGGCACATTCTAAGAATTTTATAGTTAAAGAATATTAATAAACTTGTTTTTCTAAAAGTCGGACTTAAAACTAAATTTTATTTCTATTTTTTTTTAAAAATTATGTACAGTAAAACTCGTTTATAACGTACTTGTTAAAAAAGAAGTAAAAGAGGAATATAATCAAAAACGTACATATATACATATGTTTGTATGTATATATATATATATACATACATACATACACTGCAGGTCATATTTATTTGCCCACCCTTAGTTTTAGCCAAAATTATTAAACTATCAAATGTGTACTGAAAATTTATTTATTGTACCAATACAATAGTGTAAAATAAACATAAAATAGTTACATTTTTCTTATATAAAAACTTTATCATTAATTATTATTAAATTTTGCTGTCATCAAAGTGCCCACCTTTATTTTTGATAATTGCGGCACAACCGCGGCATCCTTTCAATTAATTTTTGCAGTGTATCTTTTGTAATTTGTGCCCAGGCTTCTTGAACTTGCTCCCACAGTACAGTGGTGGATGATAGAGCACGTTCTCTAACCTTCCGGTCCAATTCTTCCCAAAGAAGCTCTATTTGGTTCAGATCAGGACTTTGAGCTGGCCACACCATTATAGAGATTTGCCCTTGCTCTTTTAGTTGACGCAAGTAATCGCCACACAATCTAGAAGTGTGTTTCGGATCGTTGTCCTGTTGAAATACAAAGTTTTCGCCAAAAATCCTTAGTCCTGAAGGAACAACGTTATTTTCTAAAATTTCCTTGTAGCCTTCTTTTCAGGATTCCCTCAATTTTGACGAGATCGCCTACAGATCTTCGACCAAAACACCCCCAAATCATTACTGAACCTCCTCCATGTTTTACGGTAGGCGCAATACATTCTGGCAGTACTCTTTCTCCTGCGGATCTTCTTACGAATATTCGCCTTTTACTACCGAAAAGTTCAAACTTCGATTCGTCTGTCCACAACACATTATTCCACTGATCAATCGTCCAATTCTTATGTTCTTTAGCCCAATTTAGTCGTTTTATCTTGTTTTGCTTTCGCAGTAGTGGTTGCCCTTGCTCTTCTAGTTGACGCAAGTAATCGCCACACAATCTAGAAGTGTGTTTCGGATCGTTGTCCTGTTGAAATACAAAGTTTTCGCCAAGAATCCTTAGTCCTGAAGGAACAACGTTATTTTCTAAAATTTCCTTGTAGCCTTCTTTTCAGGATTCCCTCAATTTTGACGAGATCGCCTACAGATCTTCGACCAAAACACCCCCAAATCATTACTGAACCTCCTCCATGTTTTACGGTAGGCGCAATACATTCTGGCAGTACTCTTTCTCCTGCGGATCTTCTTACGAATATTCGCCTTTTACTACCGAAAAGTTCAAACTTCGATTCGTCTGTCCACAACACATTATTCCACTGATCAATCGTCCAATTCTTATGTTCTTTAGCCCAATTTAGTCGTTTTATCTTGTTTTGCTTTCGCAGTAGTGGTTTTCGCAGAGCAATTCTTCCGTATAAACCCGCTTGCCTTAAAATTCTCTGTACCGTGGACACACTAACTGGTTTAGCACGCGTTCTATTCATTTCAGCAGCAATTTCTGGTGTTGTTTTTCGTCTATCGCGTCCACTTATCCGTATTAGATGCCGGTCATCTGCAGATGTCGTCGTCCAGATCTTCTTTTGTTGGAAAATGTACCACTTTCTTCAAATTTTTTAACGTTATAATCAACGGTTCTGCGATTTAATCGCAATTCTTTTGCAATTTCGCAAATTACTTTTACCCGTACGATGATAAGCAATTATCATAGCACGCACTTCAACAGATAATTCCTTCGGCATTGCATTAAAATATTCACAATAACTCTCTATTTCACTGTTTTCGCAACAAAAGATGAACGATGACCGACATAAAATTTATTTTCCTTTTTGAATAACACATGAATAATCACAAATATGATGAACAAGACTACCAGAAACTGACAGAGTGGAGGTAACGTAAAGAAATCGAGGAGACCAAGATTTCGTGAGACGGCGAGTAGTAGATAACTTGAAGATGAGGGTCTATAACGTGAAAGGGAAGATCAACAGTCAACGAAAAATAGTTATTAAGCAAAGGCTCACAGAGGAATGATTCTACGATGCACAGTATATGAAAGAAGTAATGAATCCCCCTGGTCACAGTCAAATATCAATACTACCTTCTAAGGACCACTCGTGTAAAACTAAAGTGAAGAGCTTGAGCATTTGAATGCAAGGATGTACAGAGTCGCTTTAAAAGGTAGAATTAACATTTAACCGTGAAATTACTTCTCCACAGACTGTATACATACTTCGTCAAGTAAATGCAATACATTACTGAATAATATATTAATTCATTTGCAATTGTTAGTAAACTATCTATTACTTACCAACAATATATGTAAAAGAATCGCTTGTAATACTTGCTTCGTCGTTACTTGCATTCTGTAGATTCATTTCTTTATTGTTACCAAGTTCAGTCTTTTCTTCTACAATTGCATCACATTCTTCCTTAATTGTATCTGATTGTATATCATTTTCAGTACACTCTACGACTACTTTGGTTTCAACTTGAGTATCAGTGGGGAAAGTTTCACTATCTGACGGCACAACTCCAACATCTTCCATTATATCTACTATCGCATTAGATTTATCGTCAGTCTCTTCTTTAACTTGTACTTCTTCATTTTCATTCATTTGTGGTGGCATGTCTGTAATTGTTTTTACACCACCGGTTATATCGGAACTTTTCAATAGCAATAATGACTTATTGTCGGTACTATCCTGTGTTTTACAAGTCATAATTATTGGCGTGCTTGTAGTACTTTTAGTTATGCACTGCATATTTCCCGAGTTCACTATGTAAACAGGCGTAGAACCGGCATTTGTTTTTGATACAATTTTACCACCAATGGGTAAAACTTTTATACCACCCTTTGCATTTAAAACTTGCAATTGTGAAAGTGGTATTACTTTTTTAACAGTAGGATTTGTTCGTACAGTTACAACTTTGTGTTTACCAGGTGTTGTTTGCCCAGAATTGGGCAATGTTGTAAGTTGTATATTCGGACTAGCATTTGTCGTCACGATTTTAAATTTATCAAAGTTTTTAACTGAGATATTTTTAACAAATGGAATTGTTAAAGTACGTTGTAAAATACTAGAGGTTGTTATACTTTGAGGATTAGAAACTACTATTAGCTTTTGGCCAGCAGTCATACATTTAGTTGTGAGATTCTTTCTAGCACTGCACACCTTAATTTGCTTTTCGCTATTTGGACTGGAAGATGTGACATGTTTTAAAGTTATATGTTGATTCAATTTTGGACCTGACATTACTGGTTTTGCTTTTAGTATTTGATTTTCATTAGAGCAGCCAGTTTGAGGTGATACATTGCTACTTTCAGGTATTTTACAAGCAGTTACATCAAGAGGTTCTGATTTCACTTCCACATTTTCCCCTTCCGTAGTTGGCAAGCTAATATTCTGTATGATATTAACTTTAGGGCTGCCAACCTGGTTACCCTGTGGCAGTTTTTGTTGAGATAATAGCTGGGTTTGTGGTGGTGGTTGTTGCAATTTTGTTTGTACTTGAATTCCTTCTGGTTTTTCTTGATCTTGTTTAACCTTAAGCTGTAGTTCTTTCTGCCTTGCTTTAGTTTTTTGCCTATATATGATGAAAGCAGCAAATATTAAAATTAAACATAAATGTGTACATATAACTTTATAAGAATCAAGTATTGAGTATATGCTTACTTTAATTTAAATAATATATAATCAATTTAAAATATGAATTGTGTCGGCATATCAACATCAAATGCACTTTGAAATACATGAAAGTTCTCTTTTGTATTTGATCAAATCCCACTAAACTCAGATATTTCAACTAATATAAATTATAAATAGTTTTATCACATCTCTTCCAATATACTTAATGTCAAATTGGTTTTGAGATCAAAATTTAGTGTCACTATACTCTTAACAAATAACTTAATACTGAAAATTTATTTTGAAAAACGATTATACACATTAATTCTGTCTATAGTTACTAATTAATAAGGAGTCTATTCTGAATGGTTTTTGAAACCATTTAGTATGTGAATAATACACATAAGCTACCAATGTAATATTACTTAAAATCTGATATATAAAAAAACAAATCTAACCTATATATTTGCTGGATTTTACTCATTTTTGGTGGTCCCATCAAATGTTGTGCTAAACTACTACCTTCTATGGGAATTGGTAATTTTCGTTTCTTAGTATCATCAGATTTAGGAGGTTCTGGCATGCGAAATGAAACTGGTTTATTAATGTCAGATATTCCGGATTGAATAGAAACGGTAGCTGGTCTTTTACGTTCTGTACTTGAAGGGCTTGGTAATAATTTATTATTTTTACTAGCACTATCTGCTACTTCATCAGCAATTGCTGAATAGGCTGTCTGTGGTGCTATTCTAGGCATTAAAGGAATAAGTCTTTTTCCTTCTTGAGACCACTCTTCAGATGTAATTTTTTGGCCTGAAACACTGGTTACCATTTTTTGATATTGACTACAAATAAAAGTTAATAGTACTTACTGATATGCAATTGTGTTTAATTTTTCATCATTTACTGCTCTTCGAACTTCAGCCTTATGTCTATCCTGAGATATATTTAAAACCACACCAGTATCTTTCAATAATTTCATTTTGTCCGTATTTAATGGGCCTTGAGCTCTTAAAGCAGATACTAAACCTGCATATGCTTCTAATTCTGAAATAAATTTGTTTATAACTTCCAATAATAAACGTTTACGGTTACC
This sequence comes from Dermolepida albohirtum, assembly GCA_031893035.1. Taxonomy (NCBI): domain Eukaryota; kingdom Metazoa; phylum Arthropoda; class Insecta; order Coleoptera; family Scarabaeidae; genus Dermolepida; species Dermolepida albohirtum. The sequence continues at coordinate 25,817 of JAVIWB010002263.1, read as the reverse complement.
TAAACATCGCAGACTTTGCATAGATTCTTCTTTGGTCATATCAAGCAAAAGCGGCCACATTTTAATTAATTGTAAATATTCATAACGAAAAATTGTATTTGTCTATGACAATATACAATTCACTTAGAGGTTAAGTTTAATTAATTACAATTTTATCCATTCATATGTTACCAAATTTTAATAATTAAAACACTGTAAACACAACCGATAAATATTAAAAAATTAGTGTATATCTCTCATTGAAAGTCAAATATCATATTAATTGCCTTTAAAAAATTAAATATTTACTGTATTTACAAAATACCATATATAACCTTGCTAAATACAACATACTCAAGCAGCCAACATAACACGCAAGAGCAAACAAATCATATTGAGAAAATTTTTTTTGAATACTTGTAGTTAAATTAAGTAATCTTTCCAACTGAATATTATTATTATTAAAAAATTATTGTATTTAATATACTATATTAATTATATCACTATATTGTAATATGTATAGTATTTGCATAGGCAAATATTACGAATCTGATTTTGCATTTTTTAAATTTTGCTCCTATTGCGGTAATGAATTTTGTAACCCAAATAAAATATATTGAGTTCATGCTCATTGTCTTACCATTCTCACACATTGTCATAGCCAGAGAAATAGTCTTTGAAGAACATATATTAGTAAAAATGGTTGAAATTTTTTTACTTTTTCAGTGAAATTTCTAAATTTCTGAATTTATTCTTAAGAAATTTGACGACAGTACAATTTATAATATTCTTAAATTATAAAAAAACACTTCTCTCGCCGCTCATGCGTGGTGTCTAAATATCTCGACTTTAGCAATGAATACACAGCCAATTTAAACACTTCATTCAAGTATTAGAATGCTATCAGATGGATGTTGCAAATGTATTTCTGTGCATTAAAGATTTTGTACTTGTATTATTGCAACCTTTGTTTATAAATAAAATTTTAGTTAATTTGAACATCTCTCGTATATTAAGGAAAATGTGCATTTTTTAAGTTCAGTGTTTATAACTTCCACAACCGGTGCCTCTAGATCTCTAGTGATTTTTCATCTAAAACTGCTTTCGTAGTGTTACTGCGCGTGTCTAACAATTTAAATGTAATAACGTTAATAATAACGGAACCGCGGTTACAAACAAGCAATAAATAATACAAATTACACAGATGAAGATCAAATTTTCAACATAATTTGTTTCATAATACAGTGTGAGCAACAATGACTGACCTGATCCTACACCTCTTTCCATACATATCACCTCAATATTTACTTCCTCTTAAAAGTGAAATTAGACAGTATCTCACGCAATTCTAATAATTATAATAAAAATATGCTAGCTACTATGTAAACAACAAATACTACTGTGAAAACGGCATTTTCGCTGCGTATATGTGAACTGAAGACTACCACTTTATTTTGCCTTTGTTAGGTCAAAACTCGAATATGCGTCATTGGTATGGTCACTTCTTTATAAAACACATATCCATGTGCTGGAATTAGTGCAAAGGCGTTTTCTAAAGTACCTCGTCTTACGCCAGTTTGGGAACTATCCTCCTCGGAGCTACAGCCATACTAACCTACTAACTACATAGAACCATTAGAGCTCCGTAGACACCGCAGTGATATAAAATTTCTTTACCATCTTCTACATAATAGAATTGACGCACCTGAAATTCTGGCAAACGTAAACTTTTTGCTTCCCGGGCAAGCGACTAGAATAACGAACACCTTTCGCCTGCTCATTCCAAGGACAAATGTACTGGAATTGGATCGCCTGTCTACCGAATATGTAATAACTTTAATAATTAAACAGCCGTGGATATAAGCTATAGTCCTTTACCAATGTCAGTGCACTTACCGTGTTTGTAGTGTATAAGTGTGTCTATACTTTTTATGGTGGTGGGTCTTACAAATAAGTTTTTAATGTAAATTAGTATTTAATGTATTTAGAAAATTGGGTGTTCACTATAAGTCAAAGCAGAACTAATTAGACTTAAAAGTTGTCCTGTAATAGGATGCGAACATCTTTTGGGCAAATATATACTACTGTGGGCAAAAAATAGTAAGACTTTGTTCATAATTTTTAAATTCTTAATTTATTCTTCCAAATCTATTTCGTCCCCCTCAAAGTAATCCCCCCTGGCCACAATACACTTGTGCCAATGTTTCTTCCAATTCTCGAAACAGTTGTTAAAGTCAACTTCAGGAACAGCCTTCAATGCGCGTAGCGATTCACGTTTAATGTCTTCAATTGACTCAAAACGGTTTCCCCGGAGCGGTCGTTTGAGTTTGCTGAATAGCCAGAAGTCGCACGGAGCTAAATCAGGCGAATACGGTGGTTCCGGCACGATATTGGTTGAAAATTTGGCGAAAAATTTACAAAGAATTAATGCAGTATGCGACGGTGCATTATCGTGGTGCAAAAACCAAGAGTTGTCGGCCCATAATTCAGGCCTCTTTTTACGAATTGCATTGCGCAAACGACGAACATGAGTTTTGGGTTCGCATTAAGAAAATATATTTTCAACATTTCAATGAATACTATTTGAGTGTTATAAATAGTATTCATTGAAATGTTGAAAATATATTTTTTTAATGCGAACCCAAAACTCATGTTAAAACATACTCAAAAAGTTGTACAAAAAAATCGTTTATGAGAAAAAGTATATTTATATTATTAACTTATGTACATTATTATAACTATTTGTAATACAATATTTATACATTTTTAGAATTTAATAAAAGTTAACATAAACGTTAATATTTATTTTAATATATCCTATACAATATAAATATAATATTAACATTTATTTTTTTTTTACAGATAAATGATAGCACACTAATAATAAAATGTATGAATCACATTTCCAGTACTTAAAGTAATAGCAGTCAGGTTTAAAGCAGAGCAGATATATCCCATATTTTGATTAAACGATCTTGGCCAACCGTGAGCAACTTACTTCGTGTTTCATCCACACTCATGGCCAACACAGAATGCTTTGGATCGTGAAAGGTAGCGAGAGATGGTCGACTAGATAAACATACATAATTAAGTTTTAAATAAAAAAACAACATGTCAAAGTCTGTTATAAATTTTTAATAAACACTAGAATTGTACTTCATACAACAAATTTAAAAATACGAATTATTCATTTAAATTTCGTTAAATGGCGCTTTAAAAATTAATAAAATTCTTTTATTTTATTCTTAGAGTTATGCCAGTATACAGACTTGTTCATTCTAGAATTAGATATGCGCTGTCCACAAGTGGAAAGAGTGCAGTTAGGTTAAAGCGCGCGAGAAAGGAGGATAGAATATCTCTCACTGGCAGTTTCGTTTTCTCCCACTTTTGTATTGCAAACAACTTCCCCTACTTTCTCGCATGTTACGCGTGAGAATGTCTGAAATCAGTCTTCACCAGCGACATGATGTGTGTAGGTCGGGGCTGTAAATCATTATGCATTGACAATACGTACCTACATTTTTGAATTGTATAAATTATTTGATGCATTTTATTTGAATCTTTTAATAAAATGCAACATGGCTATTTTCTTGAAATGTTTTGCCGTTTGGCGTGAAACTAATAAAATATTCTTAAAATAAATGAAATAGAAAATTCTAAAAATTAAAAAGATTTTCAAACATGGCTAACACATGGATCAATAAGTCCCGAGACTAACCCATAGATGGCGCTCGTAGTAAACCAGTAACCACGTCTTTCTAGAGTACTAACCTTTGCTTGAAACGTGTCAAAATTTTAAGTCGATCGGACCAGAAACAGCTGAGTTATCGAGGTTGGAGTAAAGTCGTTTTGTAGTTTGTTTAAACAATGGAAAAAACCGAGTTTCGTGTTCTGATAAAACATTGTTTTTTAATGGGTAAAAACACCACGCAAGCAAAACAGTGGATTGAAAAATGTTACCCGGACTCTTGTCCATCAAAAGCAACGATTTGTCGGTGGTTTGCCGAGTTTAAACGTGGTCGTACCGACACAAATGACGCGGAACGCTCGGGTAGACCTGTGGAAGCCGTTACACCGGAAAATGTGAGTGAAGTGACAAAAATTATAATGAAAGATCGTAAAGTGAAGCTCCGTGAGATTGCTGAGATGACACAGATATCATATGGAAGTGTATTTACTATCCTTCATGAAAAATTGAGCATGAAAAAGGTTTTTTCCAAGTGGGTGCCGCGATTGCTCTCGATGGAACAAAAACAGCAACGAGTCGATGATTCAGAAAGCTGTTTATCGCTATTTACTCGCAACAAAAAAGATTTCTTGCGTCGTTACGTGACTATGGTCGAAACATGGATACATCACTACACTCCAGAGTCGAAGCGGCAGTCATCTGAGTGGCGCACAGCTGGCGAAAGCCGTCCGAAACGTCCGAAAACGCAGGAGTCAGCTGGCAAAGTCCTGGCGTCAGTTTTTTGGGATACACATGGCGTGATTTTCATTGACTACCTCGAAAAAGGTAAATCGATCAACAGTGATTATTATATTGACTTACTGGTGCTTTTGAAGGAGGAAATCGCAAAAAAACGACCGCACATGCAGAGAAAAAAAATCCTTTTTCACCAAGACAATGCACCCTGCCACAAGTCGATGAAAACAATGGCAAAATTGAACGAATTGGGTTTTGATCTGCTTGCCCACCCCCCATATTCGCCAGATTTAGTCCCCAGTGACTACTGGCTCTTTGCTGATCTTAATAAAATGCTCCAGGGAAAAAGATTTGGCTCAAATGAGGAGGTCATCGCTGAAACTGAAGCTTATTTTGAAGCGAAAGATAAATTTTTTTATAAACATGGTATTGAAAAATTGGAAAAGCGTTGGAACCACTGTATCACCCTAAAAGGTGATTATGTTGATGAATAAAAAAAAATTTTGCAAAAAAAATGTTGTTTTCATTGTTAGTCTCGGGACTTATTGATCCATGTGTTGTTTTCTTGAAATGTTTTGCCGTTTGGCGTGAAACTAATAAAATATTCTTGAAATAAATGAAATAGAAAATTCTAAAAATTAAAAAGATTTTCAAACAATGAAAAAATTAAAAGAAACTTTTAAAAATCCTAGTGTAGAATACGACGAACTGTTAGAGGTTTTACGTCAACTACTTCAGATATTTGTTTACTAGAATAAGAAGGTTCACGCGAGAAAGTAGGGGAAGTTGTTTGCAATACAAAAGTGGGAGAAAACGAAACTGCCAGTGAGAGATATTCTATCCTCCTTTCTCGCGCGCTTTAACCTAACTGCACTCTTTTCACTTGTGGACAGCGCATATCTAATTCTAGAATGAACAAGTCTGTATAATACAGTGCTATCAATAATTAAACCTTGTGCTAATTATTCCCTAATTCGAGTGCTTTTAACAACAATTACGTTAACATTTGTTAGTCGAATTATCGTTACGTTGTTCTCTGATGTCAGAAGAGAAACATACACGTATGTTGCAATTATTATCGTAGTTTGAACATTTGCATTTTCTTGTTTTCAAGACTTTCCTAAGATATTCATTTTTTTTTATATACAGAGTGATTCAGAATACTTCAAAATCTTAGAAAATAATAGTGGGTGTTAATATAAAAGCTTTTACCATAATAAATTCACATCTCTTGTCAAAAGATCGTGGAAAAGTTAACACCTTGCACTTTATCAAACGTTATGGGTGATTAAATTAGTACTTTATTTAATAATAATATAATAATAATAGTTTATTTACAAAAAGAAAAGAAAGAAATATACAAATCTATCCCGACAGTAAATCCAATTTCCATAATCCCCCCCCCCCCCCCCCCCCCCCCCCCGGAAATCACAGGGTGCATATCAACTTCAAACAAAGTTGTCTAAAACGTGGAAGGGAGAAGCACTTAAATTTACTAGGCACAGCATTGTATATTTCGTGGCTGTAAATGTTCCTTCAACTGTAGTTGGATTGTAAAAATACTAATCCAGTAAAATTAGTTTGGATTGTGATGAGGTATTGTTTAAGAAGCCACCCAAACAGATTTCACGTGGTTTTGGATTCCCCCATCATTTTAAAATTTTTTTAATCCCCCAGAAATTAAGATCTATGTACTTCATTTTCGACGTGGAATTAGCTATAAAAAATATCGATTTTATTACCCTCTATACGAATGTGTATATGTACTATGGCCACCTAATTGTTATTAGAATCTAGAATTCTATTGGAATCTATTCGTTTCAAAAGTCTGGGATAATTTTTGATATAGCAGTCCTTGGTCAACCAATTCTCTCTTGTCTCGCATGACTGTTATTTTAATGCATAATTATTTTGTTCGTCGGAAAAGAATGTAAACAGTTTTATTTTCTCTTTTTTATTAAGAAACCTATTTATTTATTGTTAGTTATGTAAGGTATTGGAATAAGGAGGTCAATAAACTTGAATTTCTTTTATTTAACGTATAAATTGATATTTCAGCAAATTTAAGTACCCCTGCTATTTTCGTGCACATAACTATATATCTAGCCGTTAAACTAAAGAGCGCTTCTTAGACGATTGGTAACGACGTAACATCACATAAGTATTTATTAAAGTTACCTCTTCCTCATCGAGAGGTTATCGGTAGGATGTCTAACTTTCTGACATTTTTTTTCGTTAATCTTTTGACTAATGTATATGGAATGTTCCTAGGTATATATAAGTATGTTTGCGCTATATTCTAAACTTAAGTTGTAGTTTGTGTGTATTGTATATTTCATATTATAAAATAAAATATTTACCTTAAAATTATTTTAACAACGATTTTAATAACGGTATATAAAATACAAAAAAATATATTCATGTTTATATAAAGTAATGACTGACGTTAAATTCAGAAATAATTTGAATAAAAGTTTGAACCGCTAAAAAAAAACGTATTCAACATTATCGATTTGTTTTTTTTTCATAAACTACAGCAATGATGTGTATTTATATTATTAATATCAACTTAGTATCCTCTTGAGAAATGAAAAGATACTTAACAGATATTTTCTATGCAAGAGAAGCCAAGCATAAGAAAGATATACAATGATAAGTGTATAACAGAATAGAGAGTCAAAGTCCCTGACGTAATGAACACATGCACGAATTATGACATAACAATTACGTTGGAAAATATTCACTGTATCAGTGGCGTAATGTTTCGCATCATCGATATAAACATGATACGCACTGATTTGGACACACGTCTCCGCTAACAGCTGCTGATAATCCTTAGCGCGTGAACCAATATTCGTAGATTACTCTGTTACGTCAGAGTCCCCTTCTCTATTCTGTAATACTATAGTAATAGTGCTTCTACAGACTTCTTATATAAACTCAACGATTATTTTAGCTATGCAAATGTTACATCACTAGATGTGGAATGATCGTTTTCTTTGTTCAAGAACATTTTTTCAGCGCGGTGAACATCGCTGTGTGAAATGCTATTGGAAATATAGCAGGTTCTATATATATATATATATGTGTGTGTGTGTGTGTGTGTGTGTGTGTGTGTGTGTGTGTGTGTGTGTGTGTGTGTATGTATGTGTATATATATATATATATATATATATATATATATATATATGTATGTTCGAACGAAGGCTCTCGTGATTATTAGTATGAGTAATATTGATTCTCGGGCTCTCCGTGAAGCGTCAACCTGAAATCGCTTCACTACGAAACAACTCCTGATGAAGATGATTGAGATGTCATCGAAACGTCGATACCCCGATTCTTTCGAGAACTTCTGTCCAACATTGCGGTGAGTCCGAAAATCTAATATTACTCATATGTATATATCCATCTATATATATCATTGAGGTTGATAATGTTTCACAGAAGAGTAAGCGTTTCACAATTTTTATATATTATTCAAATTTACTGGAGTCTAAGGTCTCTCAACCACTGTCCATTGAACATACTTTTTCACTGGGTAAATAACAAGAAATTACACCACCAATATACGCGATTCAGATGCTTATTGATGATTTAATCTACTTAAACAGTTAATTCTGAACAATACACTAAAATGGACAAATAATTTGCGAGATTTAAACAAAATTTTCAATTATTAAGTATAGCCTGTTAGCTATCTTCATCTTGGTTGCCGGGCTGGAACAGCGTGTTCGATAATTCTGTACCGACGTTTCGTCACCACATGTATGGGACATCTTCAGGACTTAACTGCTGCTACTGCTGTCGTTGTTGCACGGAAACTGGTATAAGTCTGTGGTAAACGAGTTTATATAAAGATATTGAGCACGAGTTAATGAAGATGAGATATCCCATATAAGTGGGTCCAGCTCGGAAGTCAAGATTAAGAAAGTACGGACGACCGCGGAAGTCTACGAGCCAAATTAACCTGTTAGCTATTTACTACGATACAAACGTTTATGGCGCGCTTCCCGACTTGGCAGCTCTAATAATGACTCAAGATAAAAAATGTCTAAATTAGGATTAGAATCTAAAAATTAGGAGTTTTATTTCATACTCAACCTAAAATACACAGGTTCATTAAACGATTGCAAAACTTCTAATCAAAAATATCTTGCAAATTACAATATTGAATATTTGGTGATCTATATTTATACTTATATCTTTAATATTGTTTAAATTAATTAATTAACACAACGAAATTCGAGTTAAAAGTGCAATAAGTTTTACGTTATAGCTTTCAAATTACTATAATTTGCTATTAAAGATGTGAATATTATAACTCGTTAACCCAAAAATAAGTTGTTATTTAGGTTACTTTCACCCGAATAACATCTTAAATAGTATTCCATCAACAGTATCATAACATATCAAGTTTTGTGTTAACAAATCATTTAAATTCATGACAAAAATGTCTTTTCTATTTATATTATATTTATATTATATATTATATATATTATATATTTATATTAGCACTAAAATATTACACACATAATATATATATAAAGGCAGGAAATTTTTAACTACAAAATATTCCACCGATTTCATTTATATCACAAAGTATTATAACATAGTGCAATAAATTTATACTCACTCAGCATCTTTAAGACTAATATGACATGGTTCGCAAACACGTATAGCAAACTCAAATCCCATAACTGGAATACTCAGCCTACCAGAAGAACACCTGTCACATACGGCTTTTCCACAGTGACGACAATGATGCTGTCGTAAGCCCAACTGTCGTTGGTCCATCATCGCTCGAAAGTTCCAGAAAAATGGTCTGCTACATAACTGACAACTATCCGATTCAGTCCACTCTGGAGTTTCTTTCCTTTGTTGATTCATATCCCAGAATACTATAATTCCATCTTCTCCAGCACTCACCAATTGTTTTGTGCTAGACAGGTAACATAGTGCAGTAACCTATAATTGATTGATGTAATTATTTTTACTGTTATACAATTTATTGTACTTCATATATACATAATACATGAAAAAGAAATTAAAAAGAGAACAGTACTTTACATTACATATGATTTATACAGAAGCAATAGTTATAAATAAATACTTCCCAATGGAATATTTAGTAGGTTTGTTAGCTTTATTAGTACACTATATTATGAAAACATTAAATTTACTTGTGCCGACAGTAAATATAATGACTTATTAAATTTTTAACTAACCTATCCATAAAAATCTTGTATATAATTTGGATAAGTTCTAAGCATTTTCTATTTACTAGAAGCATGAGACAATTCATCACATTATATACAAAATGTACTGTAATGGTTCCAAGGCAGAATTTTGTATTTTCAATACATGCCTCTTAATATTTTGAATTTAACTTACTTTATTTTGATGCCCTTGTAATTCATAGGCATTTCCTTGTTGCCCACCAATATCCCAAACAATAACCATATTATCAAATGATCCACTAAATAACATTTGTCTTTCTGCATCCCAAGATAATGTGCGCACAGATCCAGCATGTCCTTTTAAGGTAGTAATGACACTAGCACCATTATTAGATAATTTTAACATAGTGATTTGACCTGAGTAATCTCCTACAAATGCATGTTTTGTTTGACTATTAAATCTAAAAAAAAATAAAGGTTTATTTTAAATAAATATACACATATTAAACATACTCTAAAGCTGAACACCAAGCTTCAGCTGTAAAAGTTCCTATATTTCTACCAGTTTGTGTACAATTATATGAGAAAAATTTATCTCTACTAACACTTAAAACCCATTCACAATTTAAAGCAAATAAAACTTGGGTAACTCTAGCCTGGTGTGCTAAGTACTCTCTTACAGGCATCATTCTATTAAAGTCTGATGCTAAGGTATACTCGGAAACAGTTCCATTTTCTTGGCCAATAAATAATTGTCTTGTCTCAGCTGTATAATGAAGTGATGTTGCTCCACTTGGCATATATTGACAAATACTCGGCCAATATTGACCAGAATCACGTTTCAACCACACTCGTACAGTTCTGAATACAAAAAATATTAGATTTTCTTATCAGCTACTTATGTTTTTCACTTACTTGTCATCTGACACACTAATAACTCCATCTTCGCCAGGTATAATGACTGCAGCGTTTATTTCATCATTACACCCTTCTAATTTCGCCAATAACTGTGGTTTTTTAGTTGTACAAAATTTATCATTTGATTGTGTAGCAGGTTTAATTTCTGCTGCCATTTTTATATTATCTCTGCTTGACAACTACATTTGACAATTAAAACTAAATGCCTACTCCCAAAAAATTACTACCAAACTTAGAATTATTCAATTCAATATTAGGTTTGAAAATTACTATCTGATTTTAATCAATTTAAATATATAGTTAACAACAAATGTATTGTAGTAAAACGTTAATTAAGCTACCACGTTTATGACGAACACTTATACGTTCACAACGGTAAACATTTAAATGAAAACAGTTGGTAACCAAAAATTTAAATTAAGAGAATTAAAGGATTTGCTTTACTGATCGTATTCATTGTCATATTTTAATATTCAAGAAACAAACAAAGAGATTTCTTTATTATGATGAAATGTGTCTGATCGTTATTTTTTTAAAACATCATGAAACTGAAATAAGGTATTTCGCTTGTAAATACATTATAAAATTAGAGAAACCAAAAAATTTAGAAGGTAATTAAATATATACAAACGTATTTAGAATAAATATAAGCTCCATTAGTAAATTGCGTCAAACAATTTCTTTCCTACCAAATAAGATAAACGTATCAATAAATTTTAATCATATGTAAATACAATTTCTTTGAAAATAAATATTCCAAGATGATCATAAAACGAGCAGTCTCAAATTATATTATTCCGTGTTCTTAGTTTGTAAAATGTCACGTATATATTAAATACATATGCAATTACATACATATATACGTGTTTATACACAATTACATGCATTTCACGATGTAAATTAATGAAAACTCGAAATTTCCTGCGTATTACATCGCTTTAAGGCATAAATTCATAAAATAATCATATCCCCCGTAGAGAACCGAACCCCTGTCCACTGTTTGCTGGGCAGGTGAGCAATCTTTAAGGTACCAAGAACCGTAAGATTCGATTCCTCAATCGGCCCTCCTAGGGCATGACTTTTTTATTAACTTCACTGAAGTTCAGAGTTTTTTATTTCACTGAAAGCTACTGTTATAAGGTTGTAGAAGTCTTATATTATTTTAACCTTTTACTACGTCTTTGTTAACTACATGTCTTTCTATTACCAACCATAAATCATCTTACCTACCAACATACAATACATAGATAAACAATTCCTAAAACCCCCTTTGAATTACAACTGGAAATCGCTCAATATAAATATTTAAATAAAAAATGATATTGCAGTTCTAATCCCTATATAATATTCAATGAATTTCTTAAAAAGTATAATTTTTCTATTGATAAAATATTCGTGGACACATCCGATACATTATTGTCGGCTGAGACATATTGCACTTCAATTTTTTTCTTATTCGCTAAGAGCCTTATTCATAGTCGCACCCTTAATAGCGTGTTAGTACCCACTAAGATCATATTAACATCCTACTAACGATCTGTATTTATAGTCGCGTTTTTAGCGGCTATTAAATGGTAGAATTAGCTGTGGCAACAGCAGAATTTGTTTATTTGGACATGCGAATTTCAAGAAAAAGAATTTTGTTTGGTCAGTTACCTTTTAAATTTATAGTTATAGTATTATAGTTGATATTTATTATTTTTTTGTGGGAATATCCTTATTCGATAATCTTTCATTACGTAATTTAAGCGGACGCACTAAAATAAATTCACAATTTCCATTAGGTCAGGTTTACTACTCATCTCCCGCTTTAACATACCCCCAACACGCCACTAAAATATTAGTATCGGACTAAGCTTAGTTCGCTATTAACTTAGACTTCGACTACGAATACGATTTTCCTTAGTGACATCTTAGTGGCCACTAAATACGGCTATGAATAAAACTCCAAGACTTTTATGAAATGATTTATGTCTTATGTTTTAAGTACGTTTGCTATTCTCAAATGATTTTGTTAATTCTATTGTCCATGTGTAATACACATGAAAGTTCTAGAACTATTACTAATTTGATTGAAATTATGAGAGTCCTTTTACATGTATTAAATCACAAGCACCAGTTGCAACTGCGATGTTCTCTGTTTCTGCCGTCGACAGTGCGACATAATTCTCTTTTCTTGAAAACCGAGCTGCCATATTTCCACTGCACAACATTACTGTTAAACAATTTCTAACACAAGTAACCTTACTTATTAGATAAATTATTTACAACAAATGAGATATATATATATATATATATATATATATTATAAAAGCTAAATAAAATTATAATCGATCATAACAATAATCATGTAATATAAAAATACAGTTGGCAGTTTTGACGGGGAAATCCAGTGTGAGGTTAATAAAACAATGCGCAGCAGGCTGTGTGACATTTAAAGTTATTAATATTTATGAAGAATGTAATTACGTAAAGATCTTAAACGTATCTAATTTCAATATTCATGAAATAAATATGAATTTCCTTGTTTCACTAAAGTTGTCTCATGTATGCATAACAGAGTTTTTAATAAAATAAAACATATAAACTGGTAATAACTGGGGCGGTCAAATTTATCTATACACCGGCTTCGTAATAGGTACGTACTGAATAATTCCAATGACTCATCCATTCGTTGGTATATACGCTTACGCACTTATGTACTACATCGGATCCTATCTTCAGAAATACTATAAAGTTTGCGATAAAACATTGATATGCTGGGACAAACGCAACTGTAAAAATCATATAAAAAGTGTACCACACCAAAAAAAAGACAAATAACCTGCCACCAAAAACATAATTTATGTTTGGTTTACTGTTCATGATAATCGCCTGTGACTTGCGACTTCATCTACTTGATAAGCAACCTCTTCATGACTACTGGAATAAATACAATCCCAACTGGAAGCTACTTTCCTGGAGTGTTACTGAGCCATATGTCAAATGTGTTGAACGACATCGAAAACATGATCAAAGCTGTAGTAAATGATAAGCAGCTGTGATTGTGTGTCGACGAAACGACAGATCGAAAAAAAACATTCTATTTTGAATATTATAATGTTCTAGATCCTGTTAAAACGATATTTCCCATTGTATTAGCTAGTAAAAGATTAAATAAGTGTACTGGCGAAGCAATAATAATAATAATAATAAGTCTTTATATTCCAACAGATCATTGCAATCCAATAACAGGATAAAAAAATACAAATCATCAGATAATCAAACAATAGTAACTTAATTAATGTTCACAGTGCATTTAAAAAAAAAGAAAAACGAAAATAAAGATATAAATGAATGCAAATATAGTCATACACACACACCCATAATTAAGAAAATTAAGACAAACGCGCCATAGCGACAGCCAGTATCCGCCCCAAGGAATCAAAATTTATATCGCAATGGTCCGACAAATCGTTGAAGGCCCGACATGCAACTGCTAATGGGGAATTGAAACCAATATTGGTACTAAATGTTTCGATATAAAAACAAAGGCTATGTCTAGCCGACACTCACGGTACCATAAAATTAAGCTGAGACAGCAAATGAGGACAATCTATATTTCCTCTAACCAAGTTAAATACAAACTTTATACTGTTTAGTTGACGTCTAAAGATAGTGCTGGATACGCTAAAAAAATCAGGTTTAAACTGATCGACTGTTGATGTTTGTAAGCTATAGTGCAGCGACAATGTATAGTAGAGGCCGTTTTACAAATGTGAGGGACTTTTACGTGTGGTTTATAAACTTTATGCTTTACACCGTGAAACACAAAGTATGAGACAATATAATCCAGAGACGGTGCTTCGGTATTCCCGAGCCACCAAAGCTAATTCTTACACGTTGTGGAACGAAGTTAAAAGCGGCTTTCTATTGTTGCGAGAATCTCTCGCAAAAAAAAAACTGTGGTTCTACGATTCGAACCTAACCAAACAGCAGTTAAGGAAAGCCAGAAAAGGTTTGAAAATACTTCCGTTGAAACCGATTAAAAACAAATTTACGGCAATTATGAAGGTTTATTTGACTCAATAGAAAAATTTCAAAACACCGGGTTGTCGTTAGTGGAACTAATGCAAATTGTGAACGATGTTCACTCACTACTATGTGCTATAAGTGATATAAAAAATGTGTTTTGTAGAAAAGCTGAGGAGTGTTATAAACAAAGATTCGATTTTACCATATTAAGAAAAATTTGAGATGGTGCGTGTATAGATCCGTTATCTTTTTCTAAAGATTATTTTAATTATGCGTGTATTACATCGGTAGATGTCGAGCGGTCATTTTCTAAATAGAAATCATCTTTTCAGCGCTACTCTCCGAGATAAATGTGTAAACTTACGTCATGTTGCAGACATTTTCTCAGTCTCATCCATTTTGCGCTACGCAACAACAGCTGTGAATAATGAGTGTGTTATTTATAAAACAAAACATAAACGATATAAATAACACATGCCCCGCAGGGTCGTCTGTTTATTCGTACATATACCTTGTTACGATCTTGGCCTGCGGGAAAATGGACCCAACTCTGGCGATAACTAAGTAGTGACATTTGTTTTATAATTAGCCTATTTCGACAATGCTGATCTACGCTTATTTTCATTGGACAAAATATTTATTTAAATATAATAAAATTTCAACTTCTTACTTATTTGACGAGCTTTGCAGCACCAACCATTCTTTTCCTTCGACATTTCCATACTCCTTTCAAATTCGATAATATATATTTTATTGCTTTCGTATAATTTTGGAGTTCTAAATTAAACTAATTGATGGCAAAAATACCTAGCAAAGATTATAGTTAGATTGTTTTTCATTTTTTGTTTGTGATGGTTTATACTACGTTTTAATTTTTTCTGGGAGAATTTCCGCCAGTGTCAAATTTGATCAACACAGTCAAGTGTTATAATAAAGTTAATCATAGCTTAAAATTTTTTATTTATCTTTCCTCTCTTCAGATAAAATCGCTAAAAAATAAGATTAATAGTAAAATATATACAGTATGATATATTAAAATCTCTATATCTAGTGTTGTCAAACTTTTGCCCCGAATTTATTATAATTTGTGCTATGCACTCACTAGGGTGAAAAAATTAAAAGTTTCTTCATTAACATTTTAAATCCGGTAAAAGAATAACAAAATAATACAAATAATTGATATATTTATTCAACAACCTTTCATTAGGAGTCTATTGGTGACATTTGCAATTATTAGTAATTATTTCGCTAATATTAGTTACAAGTTGTAAGATAAAAGTTTATTTCTAGTTTCTGTCATAAATAGGTTTAGTTTTGAAAAAATTTTCTTACATAATAAATTACTCGGTATGTCAAATCATTGTTTTATGTATACTTACATACACTTAAAAAAATTTTTCGCCATTTGCCAAACGTTAAGGAAAGAAAATCACCAAAGTAAGTTTAAAATAAGGCGCGTATTACAAAAGAGACTTTTTTCAATTTGAACTTTTAAGAAATGTTTATGACGTTATTTTCTATATTTACAAAATATTTAGTCATTATAGTTCTAAGCAAAGCTGTAATTTTTCTAATTGATAAAATAAGAAGAATATTATTCAAAAATGAACCACAAAGTAAAAGAGTAGTACCACTGCGGCATAATTGTTACGGTTGTATCATATATGGTACAAAAGTATCACCTTTGAGAACGCTGATAATACTAAATTATAAGATCATTTGACTAGAGAGAAATTTTTATTACCAACTATTTTTAGTTAAATTGTTGGCTTACTATATTCATGAATATAGAAGTGTTTCCAAATTTGTCATATAATTTGATTAACGTATTTCTACTGTAATATCTACAACTACATGAACATTAAAATAAATTTTAATATAACTTATTGCAATGGATTTATTAGGCTCTATTATAAATTCTATGGATAAGCCACCGTCACTAAGTGAAAAGGAAAGATTAATGATAAAAAGTGCAAAATTAACGTTATATACGACACACTGTTTAAAACTTTCATTTTAGAAAGGAAGGAGGAAATAGAAAAGCGACAAGCGGCTGAAAAAGAAAGGCTGAAGCGATTTAAAGATGATGTGGAGAATAAGATGATAACTTATTTTAAAGATCGAACCAATAAAAATCTTAAATTTTCACCAATGGACCACATTTATAGAAGTATAGTGTATGTAAAATTTTACTGAATATTAACCATCTCTGTATATTTTATATGTTTTATAGACATGAAGTAGCTGAATCATTGAGTTTACTATCGTATTCATTTGGTACAGAAGGTATAGATAGATATGTCCGTGTTTATAACAAGTTATATGCCCCTTGTGATGATGAATTGGCAGCTCGAAGGCGTGGAGAGCCATGGAACGAAGAAGTAAAAACACAACTACAAGAAAAGGTAATATCATAATAATTACATAATTTTTATAAAATAGAAAATTTCAGCGAAAATTAGAAAAATTAGAGGCAGAAGAAGAATCAAAACGTAAACCAAAAAAATTTGTGCCTAATTCTAATTATAAAGATAAATATGCACACCTTATAGGTCAAGATGCTGCATTAGAAGCTGCTAAAAAAACTGAAATGAATAAAAGCTACGGATTTGGTAATTCAAATTTTTTAATATTTTCATTTATTATATGCAGACATTTTAGTTCCAAGTGAAAATAAAAGGGACTGTCGCTC
Organism: Dermolepida albohirtum; assembly: GCA_031893035.1. NCBI lineage: Eukaryota > Metazoa > Arthropoda > Insecta > Coleoptera > Scarabaeidae > Dermolepida > Dermolepida albohirtum. The sequence continues at coordinate 8,614 of JAVIWB010002263.1, read as the reverse complement.
TATAGAACAAACTATGGCTGATATTAAAGCTAAACGTAAACTTAAAACAGCACCACCCTCACAAGACCAAGATACTTCATCAAAAGAAAATCAATGACTAGATGATGTAGTAAAGTTAAATTTTAACGGGTATCTCATAGTATGATTTAAGAGCAAAAATTATATGCAGTATCTAGTGTGCAAACACCTTTTTGCATATTTTATATTGTTACTTTATAAATTATTGTTATTTATTGTATATAACTAGTTAATTAAGACTGTATCTATTTATAGACAAAATTAGAACTAATACAAAGTTCATTTTTTTTATATACAATTTGAATTAAACATACAACCTACCCTTGATGAGAACAATTGAGTATTTTTTTATGAACAATTATTTATCCAAATAAGAGAAACCGTAACACGTCGAGAGCCTTCTAATGAAGTTTTACTTGTAAACTTGCCAACAATTGTATAAGTATAGTTGATTTAAACATTGATAGTTTAATGAAATCTGGTTGGGTTGGGCTTCCAATAGTTTGAAATTTTTCGATCATCTGAATTTGATTGATTGGGATTAATTTAAAGCTTAGCACTGTGAAGCTTTGAATTTTTTAATTAAAGCGCACTAATGAAGTTAGAGATGATAGTAAGCTATTTAATAACAGTTCTAGTAGTATAGTTTCGCAGAAATAGCGGTTATTCCTAGCAGTTATGCTATCAACCACCTCTAAAGCAAATTATCCTTTTGGGTTCCTTGCTGCGGCTACTACTAGTCATTACTAATAATTAGATTCTGTACATAGGCGGCGAGCGAAGCTGTTATCGATAATCCTGGCAGACTAAACTCACCAGCGTATATCAGACGCTGCGATGTCAAAAGCGCATACATTATTGGCCATACCAAACACGTACAGTAAGTATGAATAAATAGTAGTAAGCAATATATTTTGTGTTATTATTGTTGTTAAATACCTACAAATGTATTAATAGTTTGAATTTGCTCGACTAAACGTCTGTATCGTAGCAGAAGTCCCCAGTCTTGTCTTTAAATAATTCATCGCGTTTTAAAAATGTTCGTGGACAGAGAGAATGATCATTCGGTGTCTACTAATGTTATATTTGCGTGGTTAAAACGCTCTTTGCACCAATTGTGAGTTAACGTATCTCTGAAAGAAGTATTACTGTAAATGTCTCAATCTGGCTAAATCTGAATTTTTCGTAATACACAAACGCTTATCATTTAAAGTACATAGCACTGTTTCCACTTTATCTACTATTTTTCATTTGATCCACTAATGGTAATGAAATATTTTGCAAGGTTTTTATGGCATTTGTTAGAGTTCGATTATTTAGAGAAGAAACTTCAAGGTCAATGCGCTCGGACGAAATTTGGTTTAGGACGAGTCAATTATGCGCTGAAGGGGCGACCCTGTTTGCAGTGGTGTCCATTGTTGTTCGTGTGTTTATAGTGTGTGTGCTGTTTTCGCTGTTTTTACTTGTTAGCTTCATAAAAGACTATTTATTCAAAACCATTTTATCAGTGGTAAGTGAAAAATTATTACGATTGAAGTAAAAAATATATACAGAAATATTAAAGTTAGGTTATGTATTGGTTGGATGCCACCGTGTTACGGCTATGGTAGAATCTCGTCGCGCAGATTTTGATGAGTCATAGTTTCTTCTCTAAATAATCGAACTCTAGTAGTAGAGAAAGTAGGAGAAGTTGTTTGCAATACAAAAGTGGGAGAAAACGAAACTGCCAGTGAGAGATATTCTATCCTCCTTTCTCGCGCGCTTTAACCTAACTGCACTCTTTCCACTTGTGGACAGCGCATATCTAATTCTAGAATGAACAAGTCTGTATATATATATATATATATATATATATATATATATATATATATATATATATGTATATATGTATGTATTTGTAAATGTGTAGGTGTAGGCAGAGGAATAGATGTATTGTGACTAGATTATAGTTGTTTAAGTGAATAAAGTATATTAACCGCACAAATTATATTTTTGTAATGGAAAGAAAAGTACACTGAAACACAAGCCGTTAAGCATTATTGGAGAACTCTTACCCACTTCTCTAATTTGCAGTAATTTTTAGTTTTCGTAGCCAAATTTGGTTATTATTTACGTCTTGTTTCTGGTACGTTAGAAATCTTGCTAATTGCAGTTACCGTGTAGAAATCTAGCGGTTAAGTTATAGAGCGCTTTCCACACGATAAATAAAAAATAAACATTTATAGGTTTTTTTGCTTCTACATACACATTTTTATTTCCAAATAAATTTTAATTAATGAGATTTAAATTATGTTAACTATTTAATAAATTTGCATTTGAAAATGATTGATGCCAATAATGTAAATTTAGATTTATTCAAAAATGTAACAGTTTTCAAGTAAAGGGAGTAAAGTTTGCATGTGTTTTTATCTTTCTTTATAAATATTTTTTAAATCAGAGTTACACGCACATTTAGGAGATGGCACTGCTTAACAAATTTTCCTTGCCCGTCGAGAGTAGTTCCTATCTATCACACATTATTTCTGTCAAATTTCGCAAACAGTAGTTTGTTGGTTGTGGTGTATGATTGAAATAAACCACGTGTAGTAAAATATAAGCATGGGCAAAATAAAAAAAATTAAGTCATCAGTGAAACCACGAAAAATACCGTTACATCAACAAATAGAAGATGATGAGCATGCCAAACATACAACTAGAAATAAAATTCGTAACCGAAAAGATACTGACGAACAGGTTAATAAAAATTATGGATAATTGCTTTTTAAATAAAATGTAATAAAGTTTGTAGATTCAGATTTGTCTCGTAAGATACTATCAGCAGCACGAGAACAACAACGCGAATTAGAATCCGAATTTCCTACTATAGGGGAAAGTTTCCACAAAAAAAAGCCTGTAAAGCTAAATAATGATTCCGATTCTGAATCCGAACCTGATAATGATGATGTACATACTGAAACATTTTATGAAAATATTGAAATAAATGAAGATGATGAAGAGGCTATAAAAAAGTTCATGAGCAAAAATCCTGGTCCTAGACGTACACTAGCCGATATAATTTTAGAGAAAATTACAGAAAAACAAACCGAATTGGAAACAAAATTTAGTGATGCTGGTACACTTCAAGTGCAAGATATTGACCCTAGAGTAAGGCAAATGTATGAAGGTGTTAGAGATGTTTTAAGAAAATATAGAAGTGGAAAACTTCCCAAAGCTTTTAAAATTATACCAAGCCTAAGAAATTGGGAAGAAGTTTTATATATAACAGGTATAACAGTGAAAATATCCATAGTCATTATTTATATTTTTTCAAGTAAAATTTTTTAACAAAAAACAGATCCACCAAGTTGGTCAGCTGCTACAATGTATCAAGCAACTAGGATATTTGCCTCCAATTTAAAAGAAAAAATGGCACAGAGATTTTATAATTTAGTTTTGTTACCTAGAATAAGAGATGATCTGGCTGAATATAAAAGACTTAACTTTCATTTATATCAAGCTATAAGAAAAGCCTTATTTAAACCTGGCGGTTTTATGAAAGGTACGTTTTTCTTACTGTAATTTGTATTAAAACATATAAAGAAAATTTGTATTATAATTAAGTTTCGTAGGTTTTCTATTACCATTATTAGAAAGTGGTACATGTACTTTAAGAGAAGCAATAATTGTAGGATCTGTGATAGCTAAAAATTCTATACCAATACTCCATTCCTCAGCAGCTATATTAAAAATTACTGAAATGGATTATACAGGTGCTAATTCTATAATGTTGAGAATATTTTTTGACAAAAAATACGCATTACCATACAGAGTTGTAGATGCTGTCGTTTTTCACTTTTTAAGGTAAAATTTTTAAAACGGTATCCTATTCGTATATACACATATGAATAAATTTTTCAGGTTCGAAAGGGATAACAGAGAATTACCTGTTTTATGGCACCAAGCACTTCTAACTTTTGTTCAAAGATATAAAGCTGACATATCCAGCGAGCAAAGAGATGCACTTCTTCAATTATTAAAAAAGCATTCACATGCTACAGTAACACCAGAAATAAGAAGAGAATTACAAAATGCAAAATGTCGTGATATTGAAATGAATGAACCAACAATGGAAATGGATTAGCTTTTATTGTGTATATGTATATAACTTATTGATTATGAAGAAGGAAATTAAACTCTTTAATCAGTCATAATAATAATTTACTAAATTGATAGAAATACATGTTTGGGTTTTGTGCCTTAGAAGGATTAGAACAGCTTAAAAAAAAGAATCTATAAATAACAGGAATTCGGAAATGAAAAATAAATGGTTAAAATATAGCTAATGATCAAATAAATCTTTGTTAACAATATTTTCTATACAAAAGCAACATCCTTCTTACAATACAGTGCAACACATTCTAATTTTTTTCTTTTAACAAAATAATTTAATTTAGTCTGTAGCGCCACCTAGTAATTACTGGGTCCAATTTTAGTTTCAAGACCTGACCACTGAAAGCATAAAACTATTGTATCACTGAAGTTTTCAACGTGACCCTCAATGTTAATGGTGTTCCATTCCACCATTGCCATTCTGTGCATCATTGTCACTTTGGGTTGTAAACTGGCCTAGTTCATTAAATGGAATATCTGTTGAGAAAGAGCTTCCTACATCAACAGAATACCCACTATTACTATTGGAAGACTTGTTTCCCAAAATTTTATCGAGAGGTTTAAAGTATTAGGTGTGCAACTAAGTACTCGTTGTTTTTTTGATGAAAATGCAACTTTATTGTGAAAAAATGTTTACAAATGAATCATTCAAAATATTGCCCATCGTTAGCGATAACTTTTCCCATCTTTCTGGCAGAGCTTGAATTCCGTCACGGTAGAAGTGTTCGTCTTTTGAGGCTATCCACGAATCAAGCCATTTTGAGATGTCTTCATTTGAGCGGAACTGCTGATTAGCCAGACCATGTGCCATCGAACGGAACAAGTAATAATCGGACGGCGCAATATCTGGGGTATATGGCGGGTGGGGTAGGACCTCCCATTTGAGCGTTTTTAAGTGGGTTTTAACGGGTTTGGCAACGTGAGGCCGAGCGTTGTCATGCTGTAGAATCACTTTCGTGCCTCTGTCCGTATTGTGGCCGCTTTTCGCGCAGTGCTCGGCTCAGTCGCATCAATTGAGTTCGATACCGTTCCCCAGTGATGGTTTCATTGGGTTTCAACAGCTCACAATAAATAACACCGCCCTGGTCGCACCAAATAGACAGCAAAACCTTCGCAGCGTGAATATTCCGTCGAACCTACGACGTAGAAGCATGACCGGGCAGTCCCCATGATTTTGTCCTCTATGGGTTGCTGTAATGAATCCATTTTTCATAAACTGTAACGATGTGGTGAAGAAAACCCTTCCTTTTTTTGCTGCTGGAGCAGTTGTTCACAGGCGAAAAAACAACGCTCAACGTCTCTCAGCTTCAAATCATAAAGAACCCAAGCTCCTTGTTTTTGAATCATTCCCAACGCATGCAATCGCTGGGAAATGGCTTGGCTGGTAACTCTTAATGCTGAAGCAAGCTCTTTTTGCGTGTAGCATGGATCCTCATCGAGCAATGCCTCCAATTGAGTGTCTTCGAAAGTTTTTGGTCTTCCTTCGCGCGAACGGTTGTCAACATCGAAATCACCGTCTTTGAAGCGACGGAACCAATCACGGCACGTTGTTTCACTTAGAGCAGCATCTCCGTAAACTTTTTGGAGTTCTCGATGCGCTACAGCCGCCGTTTTCTTCGAATGAAAGAAGAAAAGCGACACTTCCCGCAAATGACGATTATTTGGCACAAAATCAGACATTTTCACACAACCAAAAGTATATGACGCAAAAACAAAATCACTAATGTGTCAAAGCGGTTTGTTTACCATATGTCTAAGCTTGGTTCATGACGTTTGGTTATATCACAATCGACCAGCACTTACTACTGGAGCCATCTCTTGAAAAACAGCGCGAACCTAATATTTGAATGTACTTGGACTTCCACTTTAAAGCCCCCCAAATCTTTTATACATTTGTACACCCTACGAAAGTTAATTCATTTTCTGTAACATTTATCACAATTTTTGAAAATGATTGCCATCATTTCAGCAGCTTTGCTCTAGGCGTACTTTTTTTTTTAGTATGCCTAGTATTGTCTTCATGTTTACTGTAAAACAAGTTTCACTGTGACTTCAATGCCCACTATTTTATTTAGTATTAGTAGCTTGTGTATTGTTCTTGAATGCTGAATTTGAAGAGGCAGATTCTGAATATATTATACATCCTCTGCACAGTATGTTGTACTTTTCAAAAATTTCACTAAAGTGGATCTGAAAAGTAAACAAAATTTTTATTATCAAAGAAATCTTGTATGAGTTTTCAGTAAGGTAAGAAATAGACACTCTTTTTTTAATTTACATGTATTTATAATTAAAGAAGCAAAATTGAGCTACGCTGTATAGGTTTGTGTTTGATAGTAGGTACATAAATAAAATAAATGGTAAGTAGTAATTTATAAAATTAATGGTGAAACACTTACCGTTTTAAGCGTCTTCTGTGAAGTCAAAAACTGGATAGGATTTATTAAATATTTGAAGCATAAGATATGTTTCCATAATTTTTTCGGCAAACCGAATTGGCAGAGGGGAAAACGTGTCTAATATCTAATGATGTAATATTTGCATAATTGAAATAATTTTTGCAACTAATTAACAGATTTGTAAAGACACTTTCACAAATTCATGTTAATATGGTAAAATCTGAATTTGGTCTAGAACACTTTAAAACATTTTTAATACAAAGTAATTTTTTGCATCTGCTTCTGGGCTGGAACCGCGTCACTAGTATAACTGCCGACGTTTCAGTGCGACAGACAGTAGCAGTAGTTGAGCCCTGAATATGTCCCATACGAGTGGGTACAAAATGTCAGCAGTTATATCAGTGATGCGGTTTCCGCCCAGAAGCAGATAGTATGGACCACGACTGCGTAAGTCTACGTACCAGATTAATTTTTTGCATGTTCTACAGCGTATAGCCGCACATAACCAGCATTCACTATTGCATTGTAATGAAAACAAAGGACTTTCTAGTTTTTCTATTTGTTCCACTAACCTGAACAATTGTAAATAGTTTGTAAGTCTATCTTAATATCTGCAGTCTCTTTGGGATCAAAGTTTAAAATCACCTTATTTATAGTATTATTCTCAAAATATTTATGATAGTAAAATGCTGCCCGTAACCACGTTCCCCAATATGTAAGAATCGGCTGTCGTAATCCAGTGAAATGCGAATACAATTATGAAATCCTCGAGAATGTTAGGGGGACTTGCAAAACACTGATTTTGTATTTGCAATTAAAGCATCTACCTTTAGATAAGGTCTATGAATAATGTCTGTTAAAATATGTAAAGCACGTTACGGCTATGGTAGAATCTCGTCGCGCAGATTTTGATGAGTCATAGTTTCTTCTCTAAATAATCGAACTCTAGTAGTAGAGAAAGTAGGAGAAGTTGTTTGCAATACAAAAGTGGGAGAAAACGAAACTGCCAGTGAGAGATATTCTATCCTCCTTTCTCGCGCGCTTTAACCTAACTGCACTCTTTCCACTTGTGGACAGCGCATATCTAATTCTAGAATGAACAAGTCTGTATATATATATATATATATATATATATATATATATATATATATGTATATATGTATGTATTTGTAAATGTGTAGGTGTAGGCAGAGGAATAGATGTATTGTGACTAGATTATAGTTGTTTAAGTGAATAAAGTATATTAACCGCACAAATTATATTTTTGTAATGGAAAGAAAAGTACACTGAAACACAAGCCGTTAAGCATTATTGGAGAACTCTTACCCACTTCTCTAATTTGCAGTAATTTTTAGTTTTCGTAGCCAAATTTGGTTATTATTTACGTCTTGTTTCTGGTACGTTAGAAATCTTGCTAATTGCAGTTACCGTGTAGAAATCTAGCGGTTAAGTTATAGAGCGCTTTCCACACGATAAATAAAAAATAAACATTTATAGGTTTTTTTGCTTCTACATACACATTTTTATTTCCAAATAAATTTTAATTAATGAGATTTAAATTATGTTAACTATTTAATAAATTTGCATTTGAAAATGATTGATGCCAATAATGTAAATTTAGATTTATTCAAAAATGTAACAGTTTTCAAGTAAAGGGAGTAAAGTTTGCATGTGTTTTTATCTTTCTTTATAAATATTTTTTAAATCAGAGTTACACGCACATTTAGGAGATGGCACTGCTTAACAAATTTTCCTTGCCCGTCGAGAGTAGTTCCTATCTATCACACATTATTTCTGTCAAATTTCGCAAACAGTAGTTTGTTGGTTGTGGTGTATGATTGAAATAAACCACGTGTAGTAAAATATAAGCATGGGCAAAATAAAAAAAATTAAGTCATCAGTGAAACCACGAAAAATACCGTTACATCAACAAATAGAAGATGATGAGCATGCCAAACATACAACTAGAAATAAAATTCGTAACCGAAAAGATACTGACGAACAGGTTAATAAAAATTATGGATAATTGCTTTTTAAATAAAATGTAA